>CM010314.1:5998217-6024982 GCA_001923025.3 Taenia multiceps
TTAACAGCCTACCTCGGCTTATTTGGTTCACATACATGCACACAATCAATGCAAAAGCCTGTTTGACTCCGATTTTCCACTGAATGCTCAATGGTGCATATCTATGCTTCCGATGTGACGATGGTCTTGAAATGAATCTATCAACCATCATCCCCTACTGACCTCACTCTGTGCGAATTCCTTCTCATTCAAATCATGCGCCAAAATTTTTAACATGATTGGAAGTATTTTGTCTGTGCACATTAAAGTATACAAAGACCTACTTAGATGTCTACAATGATATTTTAATCTCCTTGCTAAGAGTTGCATTGTCCTTGATGTTTTCTTGATGAGTGGCGGCAAGCACGATGGCGAGTCCAATTTGAACTCATCTCACTTTATGATTGTGGGCAAATGCTTGCCGTTAAATAACACGACCTGTGTTGACAACAATCTCCCCAACCAATCCCACTCGTCTGCGCATCACTCTGGACAAAACTGCTCCTTCCGATTGGCCTGCAATGTGACGCGCAAAAGCCGTGCACTTCAGTGTCTAGTGCATCAGCATCAGACTATAGCAGCCTGTAATGTCACGGCAATTAGCTTTTAGTCAGACAAATATCTTTGCTAATGGTACCTCTGCATTAGAAACACTATGCATGCAAGGCATGTAACTTGACAGCGAAAAAGGAGACGGGAGTCATCTGTGTTTACCTTCAGCGCAGAGGTGGACGCGCAATGATAAGCAGTTCAGACTTGCGCAGATAGTCTTTAAATCGGTTCTAAATTGGTTTAGGTAGCTCTGACGGTAAAGACTTTGACGCCAGTAGAAAAATCTAGGTAAAGGAATAAAAGTACCAATGAGGTGGCGCTGCCACTTCGTACCGTCACGTTGACGACACACCAAGTGGGAGAAGCAGTGAAAAGTCAAACCGCGTGCGAATATATGAATGGACTCCCAGATGTGTTGACCCTAACAAAGTGATGAACAGCTACACACATAGAAAGTTTGGTCGTGTGTAGAGCAGCAATTATTGGAAGCTGGAATGCAAATCAAACAGTCTGGACACACGAGGCAGAAATTCAACTAAGGCATGGAAAATCAAGCAATGTAAGCAATTTCTTCTTGGTGTTTATAAGTCGGGCGGATTAGAGGCACCAAGACCGATGTGGTGAAGAATGGGGTAAAGCTGACCAGTGAAGCTATCCTTCACGCGTGTTATTTTCGGGCACTACAGCTCCTCACAATTTAGTAGATTATGTTGAACTCAAATGCACGTGCAATGGTCTCAATTCTGGCGACCGACATTGACTTCAAATAACTACGCTTCGCACGGGGACCTCACCTCACCTGAACTTGAGACCTTACCATAAACACAGATATATGTCATCCAATCTTAAAATAAATCTTGTTATCATTCCTTAGATGGCCTATAAGGTCTCTTATTCCTGATCATAGTAGCTGGACATTTGCTGTGATTATCCACATTTGACACCATTAACGATCTCCGTTAGTGAGCCCCAATGAGAACAATGACTAATTTTAAACCTGATGAGGAGCAATAGGAGTCATTAATACAGGACGCTAGAGTAAGCAAAAGAAATAATGCCCTTTTTGGACGCTATGCATCAAAAGAACAAAAAGTTGCAGCTACTGTTTTGAGCCAATCAGGTAAAACTCAGTTGGTGTAAAGAATGATCTCCAACTGTGTCCACTGTGCTCAATTAACATTGTAGGTAGTTGGTTGAGTAGCAAGTAGAAGTTAAAACAGGGCACGAAAGGATTGCTGGTAGAGCGACCTTTATAGCCATTCCATTTTTGTGTACGACCATGAGCATTTTACGGGATTTTAGCGAAAACTCCACGATGTTACATGCCATCTGGCAACATCGCTACTGAGCTTTGAACTGATTTCCCATAGGAGCGTTGGAATTTGAATTAAAAACACTTCATGTTTTGAAAAACAATTAAAGTGCTATCAGGCACTATGTAGCCTAAGTCTCAGAGAGGCCCATTAAAAGCTAGAGTTGCAGCACAGTCGATGCGGAAGGGTTGAACTGATGATCTAAATGAGAGAAACAAAAGGGATGTTGACAATCATGTTAAATAGGAAGTTTCGGTATCGGTCCTGATGCTGTCAAATTAATCGGATTGTGGCAGTAGTATTTCCAGCGTCTACTTTGGTGCACTGCATTTAAACTTAAAAGCTTTATGGGCTTCACTGTTCATCTGGCATTAGAAGTTGGGCCTTAGCGTTTGCACTAACGGCTTTGTAATCAAGGCCCGAATTCTCAACCTTCTCAGGTAGAGTCGTACTGCGAGCGCCGCATGCATGACTACATCAGGATACCTGTCCGCCTCGGACACATTCTCCATCAGCTCGAACTTCTCCGCTGTGTAGATTGTCTACTTGCGTTTGGATACAGTTGCCAAGTCGAAGGAAGACCTGAATGAGGAAGAACGCGTTTAATCGAAGCTTTTGCTGAACCCATTAAAACGATATTTGTTTGGATCAACATCAGGTCAGACGACAGCAGCACACGTGATGCAATCGCAGCAGTTAAAACCGCATGCATACATTACGACCACATTTAGCAAGAAGTCATCAAAAATAAACTAGCCAGATTCTTGGAAGTTGCCCTTGAAAAACAGTACAAATAGGCTCATCGAATCAACACCCAGCGTGAAACACCCCTCGTTCAAGTGTGACAATCAGATCTTGCCATTCCACCATTGAGCGCCTTCACAGCACTGGATCTATAGTGTGGACATTTGTAAAAAATATCGTGGACGTGCGATGGAAAATCACTGACATCGAGTGTGAAGTAATTTTAGCATTAGCAAACTCAGTCATCTGGTGCAAGCTGATGCCATATGAGGCAGAACTAAACTGCTCTAGCGCACTGCATGGGATGAATAAACTGGAAACGACCATTGAGTTCTTCATCTCTGAGGACTGCGACGAGGTTTTGCCCTAGTAAAGCTACATGGATGTGCCCTACGTCATCGCTGTCAAGGTTGAGGCTTCTATGAGGCCCCTGCATTCCCTTTGCTACAGTTTTAACAAATCGTAACAGCCAAATACTACATCCAAATTGCTACATTTGTGTACACCTCCATTTTGCCGCCTATCCTAGGCCGCAACATATCGTAAAACAAGCACATGCCCTTATTTAAGAACTGGTTATGGAGTCAAGCTCGCATTTTAACATCTTTCGCTCAGCTGTTAAGTAGAGCACTGATATCGGCTGTGCCAAAACATCTGCAAAAGAGATTGGGTGCAAATTTGTTGCATTTTAGTAACGGTTAGCTGAAAAATTGCCATACTTTCTAATGCAGGCGGAGTTGGACCAGGACAAAAGAAATCCAGCACACATTCGTTCATCTCGCCCCTATATACGTTGCATCCAACTAACTCGCCTGGACGAATTTCATCTCCAAATTTAGTTCTCACTCGAGCTGATAGGCATCTGCTCCCCCCGCACATACAGGCACTGTTCACTGAGGAGCAAGTAACAAGACCTGGAACCATCCCCGCCAAAAGTTAAGAACTTCGGCTAAGCTGCAAGTACAATGGGTTTTCAGTAAGAAGTATTTGTCTACTAACCTGTCTGCAAAGCATACCTTAGTCACAAAAATGCCCTGCACAAAGGTACATCAAAATCTTGGATACTAAAATCAAGTTTGTCTGCTAACAGAGGAAAGGTGATTATCAGCAGTGTCATTGGCAGATCACCAATGGTGCGGACACTAGTGACAGTACCCAAATTAACGAAGTTTATCTAAGTACGCCACTTTGGAGAGAGGCGGCAACGAATTCAAATTGCATTGGGGAGCGGATCATCTGCCCTTGGAAAGAATTGCCCTCTACAGGGTCACGAGCCCAATTGTCGTGCCCCAATTATGGCATTGCTGTTACGAAGTAATCCCATCTAACTAGTAAACCAGTTCTTAAGCTTGAGAGTCGAAGTAAAAGGGAAAAGTGCGTAATTAGTTGAAGTTGATAAGAAATATGGTAACCCACAGCTCTTACTGAGCAGGCATTCTGCGGAGCAGTACAATCTGTGAGTCTGTCGAGGAAATGCAACGAAATCAAACAATGGCAGGTCTTTAAAGCAACCACATTAAATCAAATTACGTGACGATATGCACAGGCACCTAAATGCATTTATCAAGGCTTCCAATATTGAGGTTTACTACAGTGTTACTACAGTGTTTCCTTCCAAATGTAGTAATTTGGCACTTGGGTCAACAGGTCAACAGGCGAAATCAACCCATAAGCCTAACAATGACTAGGACAAAAAATCAGAGGCAAGAATCATCTTTCCCTCTTATATTGACCATGTGTCTATTCATTAAGCACATAGCTGAGATTGCACCTGGGGAGCTAAGTTGATAGAGCTTTCTAGAAAGTCCTGAAATACAAAGAATAACTGTCTCAAGATTGAAATTGTGCTTAAATGTGAGATGGGATCCAAAAATTAATGGCCTGCGATTACATATTCTACCAGTGTTCATTTAACACAACCAAGCCACTCTCTATAATTCACCAAGTTGTCAAAGGGATTCGGTGCAATGCAGTGTGATGCATGCAACGCATGCCTTGTCATATCAACCAGAAAATGCTTAACTAAACTCTCACTGCCACATTCGACTATGTCAGGGCCAACACGACTTATGTAGAACGCTTACGATTCCGCACAGTAAATGCACTTGCATTACTTAGCTGGCAAACCCGATTGAAAATTAAAAATTCTCAAAGAGTTTGTTGCAAACCCTCAAATTTTGCCGATGTAGAAGGGCTTGATCGCATTCACCCAAGCATATCGTACCAAATGCCTGCAAAGCAGAAGAGATCAGGTTAGTAGAGCAAGCAATTGCCGTAAAAGGCGTCTGATGGATGTAGTCGTAACTACCGTAATCGTGTGAGTCAATGTATCGTTGAAATGCCTCCGGAGTCACACACGTTGCCTGGCATGTTGGACAACGGAGGCGCAGTCCTAAATCCGCTATTTTTGTGGCTGAAGTGGGGTCCACTAAAGAATTAATTTGGGAATAGTTTATGTTAGTTGTCAAAACTGTGGCTAAAAAGCAGAGTACACTTCAGATGGAGTCGCAGTTTAGCAGACGCAAACTTACGCAAATGTGTTTGGATATGATGGCGGAGAAGAGAATCGAAGTTGGCGAATGGAACGAAACATAGAGCGCACACAAGGTGATTGGAGCCTGCTTTCGAATTGTAAAAGACCACGTGTTACTTTTGGCATATGACGTAAAAGGAAGAATTATGGAGAGATTCGTAACTTCTCTCACCTCTTTGGTGGCGTAGGAGCTCCTGAGAAGTTCGATGGAACTCTTGGCACATCGGACAGGATAGATTCGAATTTTCTGTTGCACATCAAATATGTGTGAAATGAGAAGTTGAAGCTGTGCAGCGAATCAACTAAACTGGCCTCCTGTTGCACGAGCCCACGTCATTTGAATTAATTCTAGTTTTATTTCATCCAAGACACTTTACTTACTTATGACTGGCACATAATCTCTACGTATAAACACATGTCTGCACGTGAGGGTGCGCATTTACTCATGCATGGGTTCATATGCACAGTAACGAGTATGCACATAAAGGCACATCTTAAAATAGAAAACTGCCTACTATGGTGCACGAGTTCCAAGTGTGCAAGGTACAAGATGAGGCCTCCGAATGGCTCCATGCAAAATTCACAAGTGTAGATATTCATTTCGTAGAAGAGGAAGGTGACTCGCGTCAGATTTTGCCTCTGGACTTACAGTGAGTTCGGTGAGTATGCGGGACAACATCTCGGATCTGTCCTCAACCTTACCTGCGATCAAAATGCATAGGAGCAGTGATCGCATGTTTAGCAAACACTCTGAGCAATATAGTGGACAATTCATCTTGTTTTCAAATGATGGGCTACCAAAAGAATTTACGTACTCTTGTAATGAATAAGAAGTTTTTTGCTAAAGAAGAAATTGATTTGTGCTGAGCACCTCAGACGTCTTCATTTGGTATGCTTGCGCCATTGTTCCATCGCATTCTTATCAGCCTGGAGGTCTAATCTCTTAGCAATCCATAAAGCACGGCACTGAGGAGAAAGACAATGAGCTGTATAATCAAGTCACACAAAATGTCTAGTTTTTGAAGGTTTTTGCTTTCTGATCGCTCTAAACTTAACACTTCTGCCCAGCACACTGCTGTACCAAAATGGGCTTAATATGGTGCACGGAAATTTGCGACCCCAGAAATGGTTGTGAACACCCACCATAAAAAGCAGTTTGACAGGCACGATACGATGTTAGAGTAGCACCTTTACCAACTCCGAAAAACACAGCTCCTCTTAATGCATGTTTCCGCACCTTGATGATTAAAGAGGTGTGATTGGACCGGATAGACTTGTCCCTTTGTAGCCAGAAGGAGTTTCAAATATCATCGGTTGCAGTAAATTTGCTGTTGTGTGCATAAAAGGCCAGTAAGAAATGGAAGCAGATGCCGCATTTTACTGCTCAGGGTGTATTTTTAGGGTCGCAAATCACTATTGGGTAATTACTCTGCCTCCGAAGTCCTTGAAACTTGGTCTCCTGAAGGTGGAGTTTTATTCTCACCACATCAGTCAAGGGCTGTCTCAGGTGGCAGCCATGGTGGAGAAAGCAACTTTAAACAAATCCCTTTCATCCCATATTTGCCTCCCAACTCTCAAAAACTTGACAAAATGGAGCTCATAAGCCGTCTAAATGTCTACTTCCTTACAGCGGTGGTCACGGTCCATGCTGATCATAGACTTAGTCGTACGAAGCGAAGGTTGAGTGTAGTGGAAAGGCTCCATCCTTCTGCTTAAGTGCATAATTTTGTCACTTGCGAAAACACGTGGTGGTGGGTTGATCCTTTTTATTGCCTTAAAAATACTTATGCTGGCCTCCAAATTGTATTCAAACTACCTCCGGTTCATTAGGCACATAAATGTTTGATCACAGGTGTGGTCAAAATGCGCGCAAGTGCCAGCTTTATTGTCAAGTTTCCTATTGTTTATAGTTTCTGTACACTCCACTCCCGTCTTTCTCTCGCGTTCATTAAGATTGCGGGACTCTTTATGGTTGCTCGAGCTCACTAACCAATCGAAACGTGAATTCTGCTTACAATCAACCCATGAAAGCTGCTTAATAGCCGCATCAGCAGGATATTGCAAAAGCTGGCTCCTAGAAGGGCCGACGTTTAGCTACTCAGATATTTGGTATTCACTAGGTATGATTTGTGCTGCAAGGGCTGAGCGCTTCACTAAGTCGCTTTACACTTCTCATTTCTGAGTATCTCTGCAATGAATGCAAAAGCGCTCTACCCAAACACTGTGGTAGCTCCAGCAGTGGAAAGGCGCTCCTTATCACTACTTCATGATATAGGCAATGGAAAGCACTCGCATAAATGCAAGTAAAACCAAGCAATCCTACTAAAACTGCTCACTGAGTGGATTTTTGCAATTGAATTCTCGATAGAAAGGACGATGACCAGACTACTGACCACAAATGCGTTCATTCCCAAATGGGTTGATGCAGTTATTTACTGTGCGTTTGGAACAGGTTTCCCACAACTCGTCTTGCCACGTTACTGTGTCTGAAGGATGGCAGTGGGAGAAGACTTTGTTTGCGGCGCTCTTATTGACCAGATTTCAAAGCATTAAGGTGGACTCTGTGTCATTGGTTTGGATGTGAATCTTCGTGTGGACAGTCTTCATGTGGAGGAAAGAAGAGAGGGAAGGGCTTTGACTCGGGAGTAAATGGGCATGAAGACTCGACGAAACGAGGAGCATTCGCAACTCAATGAGGTGATTTTGGGGTGTCGCATTGTTAGTCATAAAATATTTGGGAAAAATTTTTACGACGTTTCCCTAATTTCTAGTATCTTTTAGTCTTGTTGCCAGGAAAGGGATATGTTTGTAGTAACATGAGAAGTACAATGCCGTTAAGGGTGGTCATGAAAATCATCGGACAGTGGACTTGCTGCGCAGCCACAGAGCTCTTCACTTGGCATCGCTGTGACTTAAGCCGTGGACGCGTGAGATTGGTAGCTGTCGAGGCTCTCCTCTCAATCCCTACCAGAGCATAGGCCTCAATGCCGAAAGGGTAGAATGCACGCGAATTAACTGGATGCCTGATTGACTAAGCATATGGTGCAGACAGTCCTAGCAGGAAGGCTGGACCAAACCCACCTCTCCCAAATTCTTGGTTTATGTTGATGTTTGAGAAGCTGCCTATGCATGTGATGAGCCAGTAAGGAGAAAGTGCAAGGTGGAGCTCTCCTAGATGTTCGGTATTTGGCTGTGGAGATTAAAACCGCAACAGGCTTAAGGAAACAGCATTTTAAAACGAGAAGATGGGACCATTAATGCCGGTAAACGTAGTCACCTCTTGCTAGCAATTTGCTTTCAGCGCAAACTTTCATCCCCTTGTTGTCAATTCGTAATTCATTAGTGAAGTAACTTTTTCTACAAGGCACAAGAAACATCGAGCAAAGATACTTCGGGTTCCTTATAATAATCGGTCACATTAGAGATGGAGAGGACCAACCAGAAATGCTTTTAAATGTCTATTCCAAGCAATTACATTTCACCTACAGGCTGTTGACTTTGTGTATCGCAATGAATTCAGTTCTCAAGCAATGAAGGGTTCATCGTGAAATAAGACTGCAGAAGTTAATGAAATCTTTTTTAAATGATTTTTAGAACGAATAAAGTAGTATTCCCCACAATTTTGTTTCTACTTCATATTTATTGGTGCCAGTGTGATCGGAATAGCATAACATTGAACAATTGTGATGCAGGTTAGCAGTGGTAGCTAATTGTAGCAACCTCTGGAAGGGTGGAAGGCAGTATGCTCCCCTTATTCGTAGTTCATCAAGTCTCTAAATAACTTTGCATCAAAATAAATGCATTTCAGAGAATGAGCAAATTTTCTTGGCAAATAGATATTGGTGGACCTCAAATCGCTGCTTTTCGCATTGGCACCCTTCGTTCCTGCATAGAAGGAGAAGCAGACGGGCAACACTGACCATGCTGCACGAAGGAAACCATAGGAGCAATCAACTTGTTCCATCATCTTATTTTCTGTGTTGCTGTACCAACACGGCCCCAATACCTGTCCTCTAGCCGCATGTTGTTTGGGAATCGCTTAGCCTGCTCCACTGAATCTCATTTTGAGCTGTTCCAACAGAAGCACTAATAGCGTTTCAAAATATACAAACCAGCGATTTCAGATTGGTTAGCACCTTATAGATATGCAGCAACACAATCATCTTCAATGAATGCAATTGACCTCAAAATACTCAGAGTCCAGGTATGTGTTTGTGTTGAGCAGTGCATTCATCATCTAGCTTCCATGTCAGGTACAAATAAATAGTCCTCACCTCACACACCACAAGCCTCGCTCTCCTCGATTCCCAATGTTTGCATTGAGGCTCTAACCTCATCCTTATAAAGTCCCCTTATCGCTTCTTCAATCGGATTTGACAAGTGTTGTCGCTCTTTTGTAGTTGCAAAGGAGGACTAATGGCTTCAACATGAAATAAGTGCAATCGTGACGCTGTCGAAACTGGACGTTATCCACCGCCGATTAGCGTTTTGGTCGATATGGAAGGATCAATGTAAACCTATCTGTTTAAAGACGGTTACCACATTGAGAAGTTTTGGGAGCAGAAAATGAGCATGTTCTGCACGTCTGCGTGCTGCCCGTTAGTGGTTGCCCTCTCGAAATGCATTCCTTTATTTTGCCCTATGGCGCATGCATTTGCCAACTGCAGCCGCACTTCACAAGAGCACGAGGGGATGTAAAGGGGCCGGCGAAGACCTCGATAGCATTGTACCACTTGTCAAATTAATCCGCCAATAAATTCTGCTTTTGCATTTCTTACTGGCAGTATGCAATCTACCGCACTTCGGATAGCTTCACCTTCAATTTCCACAAGACGTTGAGACTTTGATGATCCAATCCCACTGCTTTGGTTTCATGGCCAGTGTTCGGTATCAGCTAAGTACTGTGCCGTCTTCTACAACAAGCAAAGCTGCAAAAATGGACAGCTTAGGGAAAAAGTATGGAAAAAGGAAAACTAAGGTGGATTAAGCTTCAGATAGAGTCGTAGCAACAATACAATTAATTGGTGTGTGTCTGCTATCATCGACTGCAGGACAGTCGATGATGACTCTCTCCTGATGCGTGACATGCAGGGCAGATGGTGTGGTAGCGTTGGTCTTATATCGCAGTTGCTCTTCCTTTTGTTGAGGGCCCAACTAAACAGCATAAATCAAACCAAATTTTCAAAGTCATAGGAAAGATATCAAGCTCATATTGCCAACAATCTCAATGACCAGCGACGACTGGTCAAAGCTAGAAATAAACTGCTAGCGAGAAGCAAGAATCCATAAACATCGCGTTTATTAACCACCGAGTAAACTCTGGCCCATACTGCGCCCCACCTTTAACCATTCCAGGCCTAGACTCTCTAGCAAAAGCCTTGTATAGTACAGTAAAAATGCTAATGCTTTCCTTTGATTGCATGTCAGCGTTGTTGAGGTGTCATGCTTATCCAGGTCATTGGTTTGATCCTGCATCTTCAAGCAAAATTCAACCGCCAAAATTAGTGACGTGATCGCCATGTAGCATTTTGGATACAAGGCGACGGCGAGTCGAGTGATTGCGGAATGCCAAGGTGTCTCTTGACTTTTGTTATTATCTCCACACTCCCTTTACAAAGTTTAACCGGTAAATAAAAGCATAACTGCAATAAAATATGTTGCTAATGTTCTTCGAGAAGGAGGAATATTATCCTTATCAATGCATACATGCATTTTCCATGTTGAACTCAACCCGTTTGATAAATTTTAGGTTCTTATTGTTGCACACTCTCGCCACACTCATTTACGGCACCTGTAATAGTAGTAGTTTACATGATGCGATTTTGCAAATTGTAGTAAAGTAGCTGCTGCATCATAAGGTCTTGCAGGCACTGGCACAACCGCAGCACGATTCTTTAACAACAGTAAAAGCTCTCTATTTCTCGCCCACTTCTGCCATTACCGCTTGCCGCTATGTTGATTTTAAGTCTGGAGTAGATGAGCGCCCAGACTGTGTAGGTAGACTAAATAATCAGTTATGTTGGGCAACTTAAGACCATCCTTCCTAGCTGAAGGTATGCAACCATCGGCTTCCATCCTTCCTCTTCTTAGAGCAATCAGCAAGACGTATAGTGATTTCGAGGGTTTCACAATCCCGCACCAAATCTATTCTTCCACCAAATGAGACACTTCCTCTATGAGGGTGCGTTGAATGTATCTGAGTGGCTGCCAGATCTAGTTGGTGTCTATCACGTTATCACCGATAATCGTAGCTCCCAGTTCTTTCCTTGCGCTGATGGTGACGTGATTTAGCTGCAGCCCTGATAGTAGCATTGAATCAACGTGGACGCCTTCCTTAGGTAGAGAAAGTGCTGTCGTGTCTTCAATTTCTTAGTAGGCAAAGACGGCACCCTTCGCAAAATTCACGTTGGGTTTGTGAACTCAAGCGTCACTCCTAATTTAAATCTGAACACATTCCAACTTCCTCTTCTTCCACTACGTTCCCCTCCCCTTCTGATGACTTCAACCTGTTGGGTAACAAAACCATTCCTGGCTCGTATGAGTGGGCAAGAGAAGAGCCAAAGCCGATGAAAAAGCGCGTGGATTGGTTTAAGTTTTGCACGAACAAAATGACCCAACTAAAGCAAGCACGCCAAGGGTAAAAAAGCTTGCCTTATCTGTTGACTAATCACGGAGGAGAGCATGATGTGATAATGTTAAATGGTCTCTTTCACCGCTTCTTTGAAGTGAGTCATGAACCTTCTCATGGATGGTAAACTGGCATTTTGTACGGTAAAGTGACTTTAAAAGGCGGTCAGGATTGGAAGCGAATGGCACATGCTTACATCAAATAAAATAATACATAGGGCGCTACCCATGCATAGCGACTTTTTGGATCGCCCGTGTTTAATACTTTGTAGGGTTATAATTAGGCCTCCGTCTCATACTTAAAATTCAACGACAAATGCTTAACACCTTTTATATCTCCAATACATCTCCTTCTCTCACTGTTTGCTTGATTAGGAGACATTTCAAATTTTCTTTTGTGGTAGGTTGCTTTCATTCCTAAATAAAAGTGCCTGAGTTGAAGAGCCTTAAATGCTCCATCCTTCGAGAATATTTTATGCATCAAAGAGGTAAATCTCGGCCTTTTCTTTTAGGCAAAATGAAATCAACCCTACCCTTGAATGAAAGAGCAAGACCGCACTGTCAGGATAAAATGGGAACCGAAGCATGTTTGTTGTTTCCTTATTCCCGCTTCCAAAGATGTCTTCTGATGTAGACATTAATTGTCACTCACTCAATTATCTGCCTCCTGGTTTGTTTAAAGCACCAACTAATTAACTGAAGCGCAGCTATCACGAATTGAAACATTGACAGAAATGGATTGCAGTCATGTAGCATACCGAAGCATTGGAGTCCTAGTCTAAGTTCGAGTCCGAGCACATGTCCACTTTCTACTCAACGTCTGTGAATTCAGCTGCGTGTGAAGGGCGTAAATGTTGGATCAATGCTCTCGACAAGTAATCTTGATAACTCATCAGTATTTAAGCCTCCCTATCCCTGCCATTTGATTAGTCCGCGATTAAGCCTTTCTGAAATGGTGGGTGTCAGTAGTAGCTTTTACGGATCATTGCTTATTTATCTGTACCAACCCTCAATTATTGCATCTTTGCCTCCACCACCACAATTGCCTCATCTCATTTAGGGGTTGCTAACAACACCATGCATTTTGCACTTTAGAACCAGTGCAAAATTACTGACCTCCCAGCTGAACTGGCACTCAGAATATGCGATTGGCTTGGTGTGGAGGATTTGGTGAACGTCTGCATCACCATTCCCAACTGGGAATGGATAATGTCACATCGATCGTCCATCCTCCCATACTTCCTTTTTCTTTTTACCTCCCCCAATCCGTCACAATGGGAAGTTTTCTTACCACCCTGCAGACGCCGCATGAATCGCCTTCACGTCAAGGCAGTTCGCATTGACTGCGCTCGGAGCAGAAGACAGAACTACTTATAGTCCTTCCACTACTTTATCCCTCTACTATATGCTCGAATGCAACACCGTCCTAGGCTGTCCTTCGACTATTTGAACGAGTTGCACTAGCTGGAAGGCTTGATGTGGGTCTGATGCAACAAATGCGATATTTAGTGATAAGTTGATCGGCAGCATGTATAAAACAGCAGAACTGGCCACAGGGGTGCAAGCAACAGCACGATTGTACTAATTCAAACGGGTAGGATCTCACAGTGATGGGCTTTGAACTATGACCACATGCATGCTTACACAGATACAGATGGTGGGAAAACAGGGAGGATTTAGCAGTTACATGAGCTTCTGGGCGGATGAAAGGGAGATGGACCCATCTCGAATGTCATCGCCGAAATCGAGGGTATTTTCGCCAACTCCTCTAATTTTTAATTTCTACTTCTTTAAGCGAAAGAATTGAATTGCCTTGGAGACGCTGCTACTTACCACAGTGTACGTGCTATGCCCACACTACCACCGTACAATCTCGCTATGATTAGTGCCAATGCAATGAACCTGAAAATCTGCAAACACAATCTCTCTGTGAAATCCACGCTGCCGATGAGACAGTCCTGACACATAATCAGAAGTTCCCAAATTTTGAGAGCCAATCGGCAGTGTTAGCGCTTCATTAACTTTGGTAAACTGGCATTCTTTTAACAAGGGGGAGACTTACTTTAGTCATGAAGTCATCTAAAGCACATTTAGAGCTTCCTGTACATCTGTGGCACCAGTACCAGTCGACGCTAGTGAACATGAATGATACCCAAGAACCCCAGATACGTAGCTGCCTGGCTTTCGGAAGGCTCATTAAGCAGATTCTAACCTTATCATTGTCTTAAACCTTCCGGATTTTGACCTCATACTTGTTGAATAGGGCAGGCAAAATAGCAAATCTTTATCCCACTTCATTGCCAACTGAACAGAGAGCTGAGGACATTGTTAGCCCTTTCGCGGACATCCTTGTCATACCTGAACTAAAGGGTTGTAAAGTTGGCAGCTGTAGTTGAAGGTCAGCTGGAAATGGCCTGTTTCGCTAAAATAGGAAGATTCATTACGAAATATTTGTATCCCGCGCTTATGTTAGCATTGCGGTGGGCAAACTCTGCAGCTGGATTTATACCTCACTTTTCCAACACGGTTTTAAGGGCAAACCTAGTTACGATGCCTTGTAACAATGAGGTCTCACCCACCGCCTATGTCTAATAATTGGCGCCATAGTTTAAAGCGTATGGTGTTTAAGAAGGTAAGGACATTTTCTTAAACTGTTATGAGCGTAAATGCCCGACGTACATCCATCATGCAGAGGTGCTCACTTTCTTGTAATAAAGAGGCTGATTGGACGACAGATAATTGCTTGCTAGTAGCGTTAAGAGCAAGTTGCAGTGACAGTGGTTACGGTTGTCCAGAATACACTTCTTCCATGGGGCAAGTGACCTCTATTACATCCGGGACTTTGTTAATTAACAACGTCTTATTTTATACAATGTCTCACATGCGTTTTGTCACGTCTACTTTGTATCAAATGAGGCGGTCTGGGGATTCGTCATCACCAGAATACCACCACTTTGTTATAAACGTTACTTAGAATTGAGAATAAGGACAAATTTATGTGACACTGATAAACAAAGTGACGTGGCTAGAGACGCAGTGACTTACAACAACCGAACGTTTCCAAGCTGAATCTTGGGTAAGGGAAGTGTGAATGCCTATAATTGATAGTGTCGCCTTATCCAACCAAAAGGGAGGACGTCAGTTCTACAGGATGAACACTATCACGCCGTAATGAGCATGATCTAACGCGTGATACACGCAGTACACAAACTCCATCAACTGCTTTTCAGAAGTTAGGGACGCCAAGACCATTTTACTACTCAAGTCTTAATAACAGCCTTATTTTCCATACACTATCAATACAACTTCTCTACTCCTCAAGCTTGACCTCTCTTGCCCCTTTTTGATTGCTCTATAAAACTCGTTGGAATCTTGCCCAAATCCCACTAGTAATTGATTCCTTCATCAATAACAACATACAACCATGTCATCAGCATAAGGACCATAGGTACTTGGCTCCAAATACAACCATCAACTTGGCGATGAGTCGGAAAGTTGATCCCATGCAATGTGACTGCCGATCGGTCATCCACTTGGCAAGACTTGAGGTGGATTAGATCACGAAGAAGCTTAGAATGAGGAGAGGAGAAATAAATAAAGATTGACATTGAAAGGGAGAAGGAGTAAGCGAAAGCACAAACTAGTGAGTGGCATGCTTGACTTGGCCTCATATTTCTCCCTCGTCAGGTCGAAATGCTTACGCTATCACTTGAAATAATACTTGAGATATTGCCAGCAAACAAAGAAGAAGGATGAAAGCAATAAGAAAGACTTTTATTTGCTTTTTCTGCTCTGGCCACTTGGATTGTAGAGAGTGGGAGAGGGAAGTAAGTGAAGAATATAAAGTAGAAAGACAGTAGGGACGGGATGAAATTGTGAGGAGGACGATGGCGTGGAGCGTTGCGAGTAGTAACGAAGATGCTGAAAAAGTACGTGTGGAACGCGGTAGGTATTTTGGAGTAGTGCAGTAGCACGTCTACTTCTCAAAGGGAATAAATTTTGTTTTGGATGGATTTTACTGTCAGGAGTAAAATACCTCAATCTACATACCCATTATTTAAATACCGATGGCAGAAGTGCATAATAAAGATAGCCGACTGTAACACTCTTTGAGTGAGGGGAGATTAGTGCTGATTTAGCACCTTCTAAATTATGGTTGGCAAAATTATCGAGATATTGGTTGACTTGACTCCACCTACAGTCATCACTTTGAAATCGGTTCACAGCTTAGTATGGGAATCCTGACAACCGCCACCTTGTTAGGCTACGACTGTAGCCAATTCCATTTCACAATTGCACCTAAGTCGTCCTTTAATCTCAATGCGACCACATTTTTATTTTGCTCCACATGTAACTATGCAGTGCTTGAGATTAGCACACGGAAGGAATGCGGGCGATGGGGATTAGCTGGTGTCTCTCTCCCACCAACTAATGAAGTGTAAATAATCCCACGAGAATGCTAAAGATGAAATAGATCTTAGACGTCCTCTATGGATAGTATTAGCACATGAGTGCAAAAGTTGGCAGCAGCTGAAACACAAAGTCAGAGGTAACAGACACTCCCATCCGTAGCAACTCGACACTGCAGACATCGGCTAAATGGTGACACGGATCGGCAAATGTCGAATAGGAAAAGTCTATGGACAAATGAGTGCGCTAATCTTTTATTATGGAATTTGACGTGTACTTTTGTCAACAATACACTCCAGTTTGGCTGTTTGGTGAGGTGAGAAAATGGTGAAAAAAAGTGTCGAATTCTTCTTAGTGATGCTCTATATATTATTTGGGAAGTGTTTTGAAAAAGAAGGATAATAGGGGATGTTCCATGATTGATTGAAGGAGGTAAATAAATGAAGCAAAGGGAGTAGAAGAAGGCTGTCTACTGATAAACGGATTGATTGGGTGAGTAAGAAAGAGAAAGTGGAAGGGAGGCAGGGAGAGAGTAAGTAAGTAGTAGTAGTGGTAGAGAGCAAAAGTGAATAAATTTGTGCATCACACATGTGTGACCGTGGGAAAGACAAAATGGGAAACTAGACTTTATGAGAACAAGGACATTGTTGATTTTGAGAACACCTAGAACTCTTTTGAAATTGTGTGTTATTCTTTCGCTAGTAAAATAATGATGAATGGGAGGGACGTTGGACAGAGAGAGAGAAAGAGAATGAGGGGGGATGAGAGTGGCGGAGAGAGAAAGACCTTGGCCTTTGAAGGCTGTCAGTTTTAATGCTAATAAGGCGTATATGAAAATATATTTAGAAAAGACAATAAAAGCAAGTGTAACTGGTGCAAGAAAGAAAAGAAGAATGCAAGGAAGAAAGGAAGGAGAGAACGACGCATGGGTATTGGTGATAGAGGCAGTAATATTAGTATGGCATCCACCAGCAGCCTATAAGTGGTTGAGGCAGTGGCAGGTGGGTGGGTGGGTGGGTGGGTAGGGGAGATAAGTGAGTGAGTAAAGGTTGTAGGCAGTGGTGGTAGTAGTAGTTGCGTGCGTGGGTGGGAACTGGAGGTGATGAAGGGGAGCCTACTGGGAGAGAATGAGCAGGGAAGATGATGTTGATGAAAAGAGGTGGAAAGAGGGGGAAGAAAGAGCAATGAGAAGGGAATTGTGAGGCAGTTAGAGGGAGGGTGGATGAGGTTGACTGAGCCAATGGAAGGAAGGATTACCATGTATTGGAGGTTATGCGTGTGTATGCGGGCAATTTGAATGTATGGGCAAAACTGAGCGTCTTCCGGGTGCAAAATATTTTACCATCTGGCCTATAAATGGGGTTCAACCCTTCTCGAGGGTACGCTATTATGTCGGCTGATTTTGGAGTTAGGACCAACTCCCCTCCGTGAGCACACCATTACGACATCTGACCTTGGAATGAGGACGAACCCTCTCCGGGAGTATAGTATTTTGTCGTCTGACCTAAGAATGTGGTCTTACTCCATCCGAGAGTACATTATTGCGTGATCCGGCATTTAAACGATGTTGCGCGAAATCCTAGGATGCACCATTGGGCAACCTGACCTACAAATTAGATATAACCCTTATCCTACAGTGACCGATAAGTAATTTGACGCTAGAAAGAGGTGAAATCCCACATCTTGGGCGCAAACACACAAATTATGATCATATCTCCTGGCCTTCTACTCCATCTAAATCGGTATCCAGGGCCGCGAGGTGGCGTAATTTGTCCTTGGAGTTAACGCTGATCCCGGTTCAGCCTTGATTTTGACGTCAACTGGCCAGGATCTTCATCTGGATTGGTATGCAGGACAGCGAGGTGACGTTTTATGGCCATAGAAACAAAGCTAACCTCTGTGCAGTCGCAATTCTGCCCTCACTGCCGTCTGCTAGTGTTGGTAACTGAAGCAGACCAGTTATCCCTCCAAGTGGATGGATGGTGGAACTTGTAGTTTTGGTTTGCCGCCCTCGTCCACTATTTGGCCTCCTCTTCTTGCTTTTGACCTGGTCAGTCAGTCCTGAGGGATGAGGGGTCAAGTACAATAATTCTCCGTCTCCATGTGTGTTTGTGCTTAGTATCATAAATTACACTGACGAAGGTGGCAAGTTGTTGGGGTGGATGTGTATACATCAATGCACCTTGGGGCTGTTGTTACCGGGTGAAGGTGTTTTGCGTTGAGGGGCTATGACTTGATCGTTGTGACTGTCTGAGGGAGGGGAATGCAGTCCTCACCTTGATTAAGTGGGCGTTCGCATTCTGCTCAAGTCATAGCAATATTGCCTAGCTCACCATGTTCTGGCGCTTCAAAGAGGCATGTGCTAGTAGACAGGCATTTCGTTGCTGGAGTATAAGAAGGGGGTATACATACCGCTGCTCCATATTTTCATTTTCTTGATTTGTGTGGCAAAATTTAGCCTACTTCCTCTTCCTCCTTTGCTTCTCATTCTCTGTGCCTCCCTCTTCTTGCAACGTTGTGTGCCAATCCATACCCACCAGAGGGTTGTGCTAACACCAGGCATTCTCGTAACTTCTTCCTGCTTAGCTTCAAATGTTGGTCATAGTGACGACAAGCGGGAAGGGAAGAACAGGATGGCCGTAATTGGTGATAAAATAATGAAAAGGGTGCTGCAAGATTTTGTCTTTACTTGACGTAACCGACGACGGTGTGGAACTTCAATCAGCCATGACTGCATCTGCTTCGGGGGTTGTGCGATATGAGCTGCTTTGAGAAGTAATCAAAGAAATACCACATTTGTGTGTCATTTCTGCTACTTCTACCATCATTTTCAGTATTATAAATTTCATATCTATTGGGTAGGTCACATTAGGCGAACATCTCTCACCTACCTCCGTGGTGAATGATTCTAGTGTCAATCGCTTCTTTCCGCTGCAAGCAGCACCTTAGCAGCTGCAGTGTCCCTATCTATGGTGCGATGGAAGCCTTTTCTGTTTTCTTTCTCTTTCCTTCCTTCCTCTTAACTTCTACCTGCTCCACACACACATAGGACTACAATTCGCCTTTCTTTCCCATTCCTCTCCCACCTCCACCCCCAGCCCTCATATCAACCACCCTTAAGTGCTCTTTCTAAACGCTTAATGAGTGAGTAGTAATGTGGAAAGGGGAGTTTAGATTCTATAGATAAGGGTGGTCTCATTTGATCGCCCTTGCCTCTACCTCCGCCCCCTTCCTTCCATCCTTAATCGTCCACCACTCCACAAGATGTAGAGACAAGAAGTGGCGACCCGATTTCTCGCTTTGTAGTGGCATGGGCAACCACAGACCTGTGGTCTCACCACCACCCGCACTCAAACCACATGATGAGGTGGAGGAGGATGTCTCGGTAGTCTTTGTTTGCATTTTGCTTTATTTTTTGTCAGCCAAGTGTTCCCGTGGTTTGTTCAAGGCATGTGCCGTTGCATACAGCCATTCATCAAGCTTGTGTTTCCTATCTCTGCTCTTTTGTGGATTGTTAATCTGTTCATTCCGATGACAAAACCTCAAAAACATGCACCTGCTGCCGTCGATGATGTACAATGTTCCACCTCTACTAGCATTAATATCTAATGGGGCAGTGCGACTGAACACATGATGGGGCAGAGTGCATATGTGAAAGGGGAGCTAAGTGAAAGAGGGAGGAGGGAATTTGTCATCACAAATTGTGTGTTAAATTAGCAAACCCCTTCTTCTTCTTCTTCTTTCTAGACATAAGGACGAGCACATTTGTCGTTGCTGTGGTTTCTGTGTTTGTCCCTTCGTTTCGCTTACTACTCACGTCGATGTGTGCGTGTGGACTAGCAAGTGGTCAGGCAGAGATAACCAATGCGCAATGACAGTTTGTGGTTCCATTGGTTTATTGATCCATCCATCTATCCATCCATTTATCCATCCATCCATCCATCCATCCATCCATCCATCCATCCATCCATCCATCCATCCATCCATCCATCCATCCATCCATCCATCCATCCATCCATCCATCCATCCATCCATCCATCCATCCATCCATCCATCCATCCATCCATCCATCCATCCATCCATCCATCCATCCATCCATCCATCCATCCATCCATCCATCCATCCATCCATCCATCCATCCATCCATCCATCCATCCATCCATCCATCCATCCATCCATCCATCCATCCATCCATCCATCCATCCATCCATCCATCCATCCATCCATCCATCCATCCATCCATCCATCCATCCATCCATCCATCCATCCATCTATCCATCCACCGACCAATCGACTGATCGAACGCTTGGAGCAAATGGGTCGGCGGCGAGGCCCAAATCTGGGCTATCCACACACACACTCATCCACGCACCAATCCATCCGGTGGTGGTAGTGGTGGTGGTAGTGGTTGTGCATTCAACACGCCATTTCGTAGTCGTAACTAGCCCAAGCGGATGGGCAGGTGGGTGCATTGCTTAAGTAATACAATGTGGGATAGGGAAGCAGCGACAGCACCACGGTTGCCAAGATTGAGAAAATAATGGTTACAAAGGTCAAGGCTTGAAGCATTATCGAATCTCTTGCGCAGGAACGGTTCAGGTGGATTACACATACAGGAGCAGTAAAATGAATAAGGGGACATAAGTTAGTGCCTAAGCGTCTGCACCATATGCACTTTTTCCTTTGTCTTCTTCTCTATCTTCCTCCCAGCAGGCACTGGTCCCTTCCCAACATCTATTCTGACAGCATTTGGTGGCGGAGGTGCGCAGTTCATGAACACTCCCACTCTAAATCGCTTTTTGCTGCCAACTTTTCGTCAGTTCATTCCTTTACCAATTGGTTTTGCAATAGAGGAAACAAAGAGAACCCTATCCATTTGCTGTCTTCTGTGCCACGTGAACACACACACGCACACCAAGAGTGTGCCAACGCGTACATGACGTCTGGGTGGTGGAAGAGGAGGAAGAGTGATAGTCACGGGAAGTAAGCGTCAAGCACTGCTAAATGCAGCCGAACAGATGCTGGAGAGGTAATAATTAGGTAGTAAAGCAATTGGCTGTCCTGCACAATACCACTTTAACCTATGAAACATTCATTACGTACACACTTCTTAAAACTAGATTGTTTTATAACATCTGGAATCTTTACTAAAATTTAGGTGCCGCAATGCGGCTTTTGAGATGGTGCACCAAACAATTGACACCTGTGTTGAACTAATTTGTTGCACTGCCTCAGAATGGATTGCTAGGAATAGTATTTGCGAGTTGTTTTCTTAACAGATTCAAATATTTTTAACCTCGAAAACAACGGACTTGAAAAGTTTGATACAGATATTGAAGATGATTTGGAATGAATTCCTCCATTTGTTGTGGCTCAAGCCCAATTAGAAGTTGGTTCGCGGAAATGAAGGACTGGAATCAGATTTGAAGACAGATGTGCGCACCAAGAATAAGGTGAAATGGACTGGATACCCTTGATCGATTTGCAAGTTTGGCTAAGTTCTGCTGTTTTATTTGCCCACTGATGTCTGCGAAACAAAGATGGGTCACTAGGCGTGAAAACTAACTTTGATTACGACCATGTTCTCTCCTGCTTGAGATTCCTAGTGAGAAATTGAGAGCTAAACCTGGTCTTGCTCACCCTACCAAACCATCGCCTTTGCTTCCAATAGCCGAGTTATCCGTGTAAGTAAAGAAAACCACAGCTTTGTCGTACCCACCCGCATTGAATGTAAAGAAGGAGATTGGTGTGAATCGGTCAGTAAACTGATGAGGGTTAGACATCAAAGACAAAGATAAGGCCTCTAAACTTTAGTGTTTATCCTTGCGTAATTTAGCAATTCCTTTCTAGTTCAATCTGCGTTGTAAAATTGCTGTCTAAAACCAGTCCGACTTGTTGCTGAGGTTGTATTCAATGCTACGCCATTAAACACACCACGCAAGCTTCAGTTAGAACAGCGAATTGCTCAACATAAATGACTACGCGGTTAGCAAAATGCAGCATCTACAGCAAGGGCCTGATGGCTCCGAGTTTCACAATGGAAGAGCTGCCTGATGGTATCTCCACCCTACTCCCTGCATAGTGGTCAGTAGTAAGGTGAGATTCTTTTGAGATACAACAGAAATTTCTACCACTTGAGCAATGCTTCAGCCTGGAACATCTGTTCTTATTAAATTCGGGAAAATTTTACCAATAAATTGCAATGTCTATGGTAAATGGTAAATGAATAATGCATGTTACGCAGTTTGCTAAAAAGTTTTTAGGACAATAGTAAGGAGCATTTTGAGGTTCATTTCACCTTGATTGCTCCGGCCTTCAAGTGTGTCAATAGCGGAGATGCTTCCAGGTTGGCTGAAAGACTTGCAAAATTAGAAACAAAGAAACGTTTGAGTGCATCAAGTATCACGTTGCTTACATGATGCATGGGACCTGACAAGCCTTAAAGTCTTGTAATTGCTGCCTGTAAATTCAAACAATGGATTTTGTACAAAATGAAGGGGTCCCAGAACAAGTATTGTTGGTGAAAGCACTCGACAGATGCTAGGGATGCAAAACACTTTTGTGCGGGAAAACAGTGCAGAAATGTATGAAAGCTCTCAGCTGTACAAAATCGAGGCCGACTTGAGTAAAGTAATAAGTGCGTCTATTAGGCATAAGGAGATTGTCAAGTTGTGCTTTTTATGCAAGTTACGAAAAATGCGACAACAGAAGATGTAGAATTTAAAATCTCCTTGTTGCTTAGCAAGAAAGATGAAAATCCTAGACAAAAGTAAGCAGATCTGCAGAGTACCGTTTGATTACCCCGAGTATTTAATCAGCATATGTTTGAAGGAACCATAGGATCTTTAGGGTGATGAACACGCTAAATGTGTGCTGCAATTAGAGAATGAGCTGCCTTATTTCCAGCTTGTTCAAGTTGGTCACAGTTGAGTTCAAAAAGGCGATTGAGTGGAGGCGGAAATTGAAAGAACGCAACGCAATAAAAACCAACAAAACTGGTGGGTGCCATGAAATTGTGGATTCGAAAAAACGTGGAAGTGTGCGCGCGAAACAAAACCATTTATCTGAACCGCATGTACGCATGGCATTATCTCGACAAGTTGGATCCTCTCGATTGTTCATGAGTGCTCTGGGGAAATTGACTCCTCTTATTTTACTTCTACAAAAGCACCAAGCTAACTCGTCAAATATGCGATTGCGTGAGGTGCAGCACACATGGGCTAGCGAGTGGATAAGATGATTCGATGTCAAGACTTTGTTGTTTTCATTTACAATGCGTTGATTTTACTACTGCACGACGCTTGTGGCGATCGATTGCGTGTTTTGTGATTCCACTGAGGTCAACCTAAACCGATTGGACTTACTCCCATACATTTAGCAGTACCTCCAACCTAATTTTTTGCTTATGCAGGAAGTATTTAGTGGCCACGAATTCCTTAATGAAAGAGATGTCGTCCATTTCCGCGGAAGGAGTGCGACCCGCATCTTCTTTTGCACTCCGTCGCTGGTGCTCAATTGTACACTGCCTCTAATTGCGAGCGCCTGTTAGGATGTTCAGCATCAGTTTTTCTTCTAGCTTACAGTGTCCGTTCTAAACTTGACTTCTGAGATGTTCCAGCTTCATCACACATTGTTATCGTGCAGCAAAATGCAAACGCCGTTTGTGTCTCACATCCTCTTCATCTATCTCTGCCTCAAGAGACAAGTTAATTTGTATTTAATATCAGTAACCTGGTCAAGTAAAGGGCAAGGCGGTGATTTATTTTCCACTGCACCTTGGTGAGGTTGGTGATGATAAATGATCTCTAGGGCGCAGGCATTCTTAGTCAGTCTACCTGCGATATATAAATGAAGATTTTTAAATTTGACTGAACCCAAGCCGCTGTGTGATTCTTTTGTTGGTGGCAGAATCGCGAGACATCTATGAACCTCCAAATGATAGCGTATGGGAAGAAAGAGGTGCAAATAAGTTAAGAGTCACTGAAGAGGTGTAGTAGCAGAATGGAGGCAGAGTTGGGCAAAAAAAAGCAGAGGGAGTGGTGATGATGATGAGGCTAGTTCAGGCCTCACCTAAGTGGGCGATCATGTAGATTGAATGTGGCAATCTGCGCTTTGTCAACATGCTTGAGCAGGAGAGTATGTAACCGAGCATAAACGCAAGCAGGTGGCTTACATCAAACGTTGTCTTTGCAAAGGCGAGGTTGGTGGTTGCTTTCTAGTCTTACCTCATCCGCGGCCACATAGTCGGACTCAGCTGCGTGCGTTTTGAAACGAGCTGTGCAGTTCGCTATGCTGACTCATCTTCAGTCGCCCCTGACCTCAGAATTACATAACTTAGTAGTCACTGCAGTCACGTTTGTTAAGCAACGTGATGCAGCACCGCCCTTTTATCCCAAAGCACAGCTGTTCCAACAGGACTCAAACTCAACCCAACCATGTTGGTACCAGATGTTTGACACGAAACATCCAAATGGGTCTCGAGCTAAAATCGCGCATCTGTGAGCATTCGGTGTCAAGGTTTTTAAGCTGTGACCATCATCTCTGGCCCATAGATCGGCCCCATTGTAATCAATGGTATCATGTACGTGATATTTAATGGCAGGAAAGTTGGAAGCTTCTACGGGCATACAGGTCGTATCGCATTGGAAGGAGTGTGTTTGGTTAAATGGCCTGTTGCCTTTCAATGCTGATTGCCATGCTGATCTCCTGGTGAGGATTGACACAACACGTTTTAGCCTAATCCTACTGCCACCAAATTTATGCAAGCACTTGCATTAGAACTTTGGATTAAGGGAGGCCATGGCACAGATGCAGCTAACCTCATTTTGAGCGACTGGTTAGGACAATTGGATCAACTTGAAGACATGCCGTACTGATCCAGCTTTCGCTTCATCACGTTATGGGGCGTGCCTTCATGGGGAGCTACATGCACGGACACAGCCAGGATGTAATGATAATAAAGAGGTGCCCCCTTAGAGCAATTGATTTTACTCAGATTGTTCCTAATGAAAATAATGCAGTGCGATTCAATGCTCCTTGCGTATCGTTACCGATTCTCCACAAATGCATCCTGAGGAGCATCACTAAGTAGTGCTAAGTGCTTTTGAACAAAAAGAAAATCACTATGGAATCAGAAAATGAGAAAGAAATGCAAGGAAGCAGTCAAGATGGCCTGTAAATGCCCTCCGACGCTTGTGTTCTGCATTTCTCTACGACACTAATGTAGACACCACTGAATATGAACCCGGTTTTAGGCCCTATACAGTTACTCATTTTCTCATCCCATTATTTTTTGTCCACCCGAGCATCGGTACAATTGATCAGGAAAGGGATCTCTTTGATGCAGGTTTTGGAGTGTTTGGATGATTTTGGGTTTGAAGACAGGCAGGAAATCCATTGCACTCTTCTTCGAGCAGCCTTTACAACACCGCGAAGGAGATCGAAACTACAAAGGCGGTAATTGAATGCACAAATAAAGTGTTAAAGGAAACAAGCATGGTGCGGGAGGCGAGAGGCACACTTGCTCCTTCACCGCCCTCTCCTTCAAACGTTAAGCAAGCTCATTCCATCTGCAGTTTTGGTTTCTGTCTGTTTAGATGGAACGAGAGTTCTGTTTACCTTGTCAATTCTATTAAGATAGGACACTGTATAATACTGGACGCCATTCTACAATGCGATCATTGTTTAGACAGTGTGGCAAGGAGAGTGGGAATCTTTTAGGTTCCATAAGTCGAGGTAGTGCAACCAGAGCAAGTTGAGCTTCGCCAACTACCAGGACCGATGAGAAGGTGTGGCAGACCACTTTAAGTGAGTTCAACTGTGTTGACAATGGCCTCCTCTCCACGGCTGTTACCCGGGCACTAACTAGTTGCTTGCAAATGGAGGAGTTGAGACTACTGGGATGGAAAACATACCAAAGAAGTCGAAGTGCAGAACTCGAGACACTCAACACCAAACTCACTACCCTCTCCTTCCGCCAGCCTCTAACAGGGCATGCAGGTTCACCATTGGCGCTGTGGCCTCCAAATGACAGCCAGAAATCACCACTGAAAATGAATTCATGCAATCCAAAGAGGTGAATTACAATCGACACTAAGAAAGGAACAACTTTAAACACTCTCCCTTCTCCGTGACAGCATTTATTTTGATGAAGAGAATGGCCGAAAGCTTCGCCCAAATGTGGGTGAACAGAGTTATTTCACCTTAATTACGCATTTCTCAGGTTCCACATCTCGCCGATCACAGTCTTCTTTAACGTTTCTGGTAAACAGGTCATACATGAATTCGATTGAGCTTGCCCGCATGCGTTGACTGTCCTAACACTCCGCCAATGCCACCCACCATTGATGACACTGCGGTAACAACCGAGAAAAGGCCGTTCACAGCAAGTCCACGCAATTAATTCACACTCGCCTTCCTTCATACTTAAGGCTAAGATACAACAAATATAGCTTACAATGTGCAAGTCCGCCAAACCTAAGTCTCCACTCACAAACTTTCTAAGGAAACTACAAATCTGCAAGAGCGCATCACATTTAATTGCCGGAAGCCGCTTTCCAGGGCATTCTCCACCACATGTACTTCAGCTTTCACTCCACGGCATCGTC
>CM010314.1:6025082-6066321 GCA_001923025.3 Taenia multiceps
CTCAGTAGAAGCCTTTTACAGAAATTATTAAAAGGACCAAGAACTGGTATTTTTAATGGGTATGCTATAGGGTTAACTAACGAAGAAGGTCCTCCCCGAATCTGCTCCAGCAAATACCAATCGCACGTTAGATTGAAATAACGAAAGTAGTAGTTAATAGAAGAAAGTGAAATAAGGGAAAAGATAGAGTACTGAATGCAAATTTAAAGTCCTATACAACCTCCAAGAAATTCACGATTTGTACTTTTAAAATGTAAGCATCCACTACGCAACACTTTTGAGCTCTTTTAAGCAGTTCTGTTAAGATGTTTTCCACAAAGTGAACTTGTTCTGCACCTCACCCACATCGTGATCCACCTGAAGGTGATGTACATAATGCAATTTCACAACTAGGGCAGCTTCTACTGCGTAGTATGCTTCGGTGAACACTCAGTCACCAGCAATTGGGGCTCACATCTATCTGCAAGACTTGACGCGCGTTAAGAAACTTCTTCTTCAGGAGATTAAAATAACTACTAGTCAAAAACATTAAGAGAACAAATTTTAAGAGTTTACAAATTAACAAACCATATCCTTCCCCATGACCTCTATTTAACTCAACAAATACTCCTGCCATACCGTAAAAATAAAAAGCTTTTACGTTTAAAAGCATTAGCTTGTCCGCATCGTAGATACAGTGAGAAGGCTCTAGTCGAAGCGGAGGAATTCCATAAAAATTTATTTAATCTAGCAATAAGGAGACTTGAGCAAACAGGAAGAAAAAAATCACAGAGAGATAGAGAGAGATAGAGTCAGGAGAGGAAAGAATGTGTGGTGAAAGTAGGAGAGGCGATTCAATGACCACCATGTCGTTGGTTCATTACGTGATAAAATTCTGAAAAAGGGAGTGGAAGAAGACAGTTAGCTTTGCTCTTTTCTTGTCTCGCCTTGGACATATCAAAGGACGGAATCAAGAACGAAAAACCGCCACACAAAACATGCCTTTCCACTGGCTCTAGAGAGCGAATTACAAATAAATGCGGTCAGGAATTGTGGTGCAATATATGAGCAACAATTACTTTTATCCATAATCTAGCCCAAATGCACTCCTAAGAGGCATTCTCAACATGGATGTGTCTTTTGAATCACTGAGAATCCACATAAACAATGCCATGAGATCATACTGAGGCAGATGGCAGGAAAACTCAATAAGTGTCCCAGAGTAAGAAGTAATTGCATGTAACCTCCTTTCATTCAATTGTATGTGGAGGCACTCAAAATGAATTGTTTCAAATGTAAGTTCACGCCCAAAGTTGTTGAGTTTGCTCGACTAAAACAGAGGTCTATTCATTAAAGTGTGGAGATGTGCAAATGACTAGTTTTTGCAGTACAAAAAGGAAAATCTCCAGCCTACTTCAAACAAATTAGCTCGAATAAGTTTTCAGAAATTGCGTGGATTCATAGTCAAGCCGTATGGCAGAAAACAAATGCGTACTTTCCACGCAATAAAATGCAATCTCAGCAAACAAAATAATGGCGAACTACAAGAGCATAAATGGAAAATATTGCGTAACTAAACCAATGTAAACAAAGAAGGATTTCAGTATTTCAAAGGTTCGCAAGAAGTTTTCACCAACTACAAATGTAGAAAATGACACTTCTTCATTATCATCTCCTTCAGTGCTCACCAAAAACTGGTTAACACTTCTACTAATCGCTGTAACGGGATGCGGGGCTGAGATATGTAACTATATCATTATTGTGAGGTATTCTACTCCGATAGCCGGTAATCACATCATCTTAGACGTACCTTCAAAATTAACCTGACCATCGCCGTCCATATCGGCCGATTTGATCATATCCTTAACTTCCTCATCGGTCAACTTTTCACCCAGGTTGCACATCACCTGCCTTTAATAAGCATTCTCTTGTAGAATAGTTGCAAATCAAAAATAAAATACGTTCAGCAAAAAAAACAGTTATTCGTTTTGTCGGGCTTCATAACAACGCCTCAAGTGATGCAAAATACGTGGATGCCAGAAAAATTACCGCATTTCCTCAACAGTAATGTATCCATTTCCATCCTTATCAAACACTCTAAAAGCGTCCTGCAACCTCTCCATATCACTTGTTGGTTTGCAAGCATTCATCATCTTCACGAATTCACCAAAATCAATCTCGCCGTCATCTTAAAATAAGTATATTAACGCAAAAAATATGTTTACGATTTAAGTCAACTTGATTAATCATTTGCTGGACCTCAGCATCAGTTACGTTTTGACCCAATGAGCTCATAACTGCCTTGAGTTCTTTCGTTGAGATTCTGCCGTTTTTATCTTTGTCGAACAAATCAAACGATTCTCTGTATTCGGCAAGTCTTTCATCATGCTCATCCTGGTCCTTCTTCTAGTGAAAAAAGTGAAAAACGCAAAAAAACAACCTTATCGCCTTTTTTGCTCATTCTGAATGAGATGAAATTTATGGTCCCACAGCGACGCCGACGACCCCAATTAATATGCCATTCAAAATTTCGCTAGGGGCAAAACTTTAACCTTGGCGTTTGTTTTTACTTGTATGGTATTTGATAAAATAGTAAGCATCAAATGCATTAATAGTGCCTTGCCAAAATTAACTTAGTCATACGAACAGTATTTTCTAAGAGACTGTGCAATGGATAGCGGCTTATGTTTCCACCTATGTATTGAAATGAATTAGCGTAGTCTACGTACACAGTTTGAGATTTCTTATTAAAGTACCACAAACACATTACAAACTCCCATCTTTATTGTCTGTGTGCAAAACCATGTTTATTGATACTGAGTGAATGCTCTATGTGCACCAGGTTTGTGTATAATATTTAAGGTCTTTCCAATAGATATCATTGTATACTAACTGTAGAATTACCTTCCCCTTATCTCTTCCTCCCTTCCTTTATCCTCGGCTATTCAAAGGCTGGGTGTTCCAGGACATCTTTATTGTATATACAAGCGGAATGCACGATGGGGTAGTGCATATGCCCGAGGGACCTGTGACTCTGGGGAGGAACCACGCGCGTTCACGACCAGGTTGGAATTGCACTCCCGCCTCTTGTCTACAAAGCACATTTAAGGAAAATAAGTGCCACAATAATAGCGATGATGAAACTCTGCAGGACGTAATGCGGAGTCCGTTACAAATATTTTGTCCCAGCGTCGCCCAGCAACTGCCTACTCTTATGCATTTGCTGCAAAATAACACACAAAAAGTATTTTATTCTTAGGCGAATATTTTTTGGTCATGCTATTTCTATAAGTCTAATTTTACTTTAGTTTATCAATTTCACTTTGTCTGCGTGCAGTTTCGCAAGGAAATGATTTTTTCGATTGGGTTGTTATTCTATTACCAAACTATTTTGCCATTAATTTCTTGATATAATATCGGAAAATTTTGCTTTATGTCCTGTGCGGAGTCGTAACAGTCTTTTATCTGACCAATGCCAAGCGCACCTAGTAGCTGTCAATTTATCTGTTCACTTACGAGTCCTTGCGATGTCACTTGGGGCGTTTCTTGTTTTCATTTTTTCATTTCCTCTACTTTGGAGTTCCGAAGTGCCGACTGGTGTGCACCCATCAAGTAGTGGCACTATTTTTTCCCATGCTTTGTAGATGCCGTCTTTTACGAACCCTTTAAACCGTTCACATGCTTGGATAAGTCTGCAACCATACCTTGGGCCAAAGTGAACGATGATTATTGCGACTGTCTTGATGGATCGGATGAGCCAGGCACTTCTGCTTGCCCTGATATGGAGTTTTATTGCCCCAATACCGACCATGAAGGCGTCTTTATTCACTCAAGTTTCGTCAATGATATGGTTTGCGGTAAGAACACCAAATTTTAAAAGATGATTTGATTCTAGATTGCTGTGATGGATCAGATGAATACCTTGGACTTGTTAAGTGCAACAACACTTGTGGGTATGCATTCTAATCGACTTTATAACGCTTGCTCTTTTTCACAAACGTTACACATTTATATAATCTAGGGCACTGGCCAGAGAAAGAGAAGAGCAGCTGCAGAAAAGACGCAAAGAGATCGAAAGTGGTCATCAGATCTACCAAGAGTATGTCACAAGGGTAGGTTTTGTTTTGCGGTTCTAGTGGAATGAGTCAATTTTTAATGTTGTTATGGCTTTATGATCTGATGGCGTGATCATGTGGTGGTTGTGAAATGCATGAGGCGTCCCCACACAATTGCTAGTTTCATTCTGTACCTCACCTTACTACTTTTTAGAAGGCTGTCGAATTAGCAGAGGAAGCTAAACGTGAAGCCGAGGAGGCAGAGAAGCGGGCTCTAGAAGAAGCCGAAAGACAGACGTTAAATGAGTCTGCTGCCTTGGAATCTGAAAATGAAGTGCCTCCAGCGGCTGAAGATAAGACGCAACAAAGCGAGGGGGTAGTAATTGAAACCATTTTTGGTGATTTGAGTGAATTTTGGACAATTTTTTCGCAACAAGTCGAATCGTTTCTAGGAAAAAATTGATCAAGTTCACGAGGACTTCTTGGAAGGTGAAAATCATACGAAGGAAGAGGACAAGGAGGATGGTGAATGGAAGCGGCTGGAGGATGTTGAGGAGGAAGCTCCCGTACCGAGTGGTGAGTTACCATTCTTTGGTCCGAAATCCCAAGTTGGGGTGATGGAACTTTACATGCCTTATTGGCTGGATGTTAACGATGTGTTGGTTGCCATACTAGGCCATTCTGTAATTCATTCGAACCTCTCATGAAACAGATGTAGTTAAGTGCTTTACAACCTCTTGGCCATATGTACTTCTTCTACTAAGGTAATGTATTTTATTTCCCTTTATATTTATTTTACTTTTGTAGACGAGGATGAGTAAGTTTCCAGCGTACCTTCTTCTTACCTTGGTGAACTTATCGGTATCCTCGCATTCACCTCAAGGGCAGGGTTGAATTGGTAGTTTTCTTTCGTGACTTTTTGACTTTCCGGTTGAGTATGCTCTTGTTTAACATTGTAGAATAAAAACTAATTATTTTTCAACCCTTTACTACGGCAGGTTAAGATTTGACGTGTGTTCATGAGTTTAAATCAGTCAAACCGGTGTAGAATGATTTCGGCCCGAGGATAATCTCATCTCTTCAGTTCAAATTTTTCGCTTTGGTAAAGAATTTCATCTACAAGCATTTGGCTTTTACACGGCGCTCCGCTTCCTCTAGATGTGTTTAAACAATTTAAGCTGTAATTTTTTGTGGTCAACATTTTGTGCTTTTCAGTACTGGTGGATTTTGATGCATACATATCTCTCCCATACTGACTTAGTGAATGCTTCACCTCTCCCTTAATGCACCATTCAGCATGCCTTTTTTCCATAGGATATTACGACCCACGTTTGGATTTTTTGGGCTTATTTACTGCTCAAATAATTTAAGTGGAACTCTCTTTGATTCAACTTTTCACGCAGCTTAGAGGATAAGGGTGGGGAGACCTATGTGCCACCACCCCCGCCGCCTCCGCCATCCCCACCAAAACCGATTGACTACGGTCCAGACAACGGTTTCATGATGTTAACAGAACCCTCGACGGGTTGTCTAGAGGTGCAAGATAAGGAGTACATCTACTCGCTCTGTGCCTTCAAAGAGATTCACCAGCGTTCACGTCACCGCTCGTCAGGTGGAACTCTCCTTGGTTTATGGAGTGGATGGGTCGGTCACCCGGAGGACTCCGTCAGCTGGACTAGAGAGGAGAAGCTGGCCAAGTTGCCCTACGACGAGATGCTCTACGATGGGGGCGAGCAGTGCTGGAATGGACCCAGTCGCTCCGTTAAAGTCGGTTTTTCTTTGTGGCTTTTATTTACGCATAAGACCCCCACTTTATGTAGCCTTTTGAGTCAGGTTTAAGGATGCAAAAAATAACCTGTTGTTGGTGTAAGGGTTAGAAGGCCATAAGTGTAGAAGATTTTTTTTTTTTAACGATAAGACGCTGGTAGAACCCGTATGGATGTATAGTTCATGCAAAAAAAAGTTTTACCGACTGTGTACCTACGTGACACGTCTTTTAGGTAAAGGTGGCGTGTGGAGCGGAGAACAGACTGATGTCAGCAGAAGAGCCCTCCAGGTGTACCTATAAGATGAGGTTAGAAACTCCTGCTGCTTGTCATCACGATCCAAGTAAACTGATGCAAATGCACACGGAGTTGTGAGGGGGTGAGAGAGGGAGAGAGTGAGAGCAATTGGGTGTGTTTTTATCTTGCTTTGTACTCGTGCTTGTCAATAAAGTCGGCTTGTTTGTCCGTTGTACGGTAGGTTTGACATCGTTTTTTGGAGGTCATTCAAGTGAGTGACCTATGCTCGAAACCGATGTGGACCTATCCTGATAAGGCGGATCCGGGTGGTGCCATTTTGCTAGAGAAGATCATTAAAAATAGCAGTCGTAATATTTCAGGTCAATTTTGGAGACCTTTCAGTATCGGTGATGTTGGGAATTCAATGGTAATGTGTCGCCGTGGCGATGATCGAGATCTGCGAAATTTGGGCTGTGTCTTCAAATGGAGGAGTTGGAGCCAACTATAACACCAGTCGCTGGAGAGGAGAATCGCTGAGCTTTAGTCGGAAAATGCTGGACAGAAAATTTTGGAATCCATGGGGAAACCGATACCGAGACGTACTTTTGAACCATAAAGAGTTCAATAGAAACCTGTCTGGACTGGATAGTTATCGATCCTAGAGGCAGGTCGTCGAGAGCACGTTAGGTTTATGGTTGAAGGGTCTTCTCGTGCTTTCCATCGTCTTCGCCTTCCTGTTGGTTGGAGAAGAAGAACTCAAGCAAGTGTCTGTTCTTGTTGATCGATGTCGAGCTGGGCTAGGGTAAGGTATCATTCTTCCAGCTTGGTGCCTAGGTTTATGTCCGTCTCCAGGGCGAATAAGAATAGGTTCTGGAGAAGAACTCATAGAGCGTGGAGATTTCTGTTACATGGTTAGGATAAGAGAATGAATAAAGTCAACTTTTGAAGTCCATGCTGTTCTCAAGGGAGGGGTGTTCTGTCGCCGCTGCCACCAGCGTAGTGGACTCGGTGTTCCTCTTCTACTTCCGCCTTCATACCCTTGAAACGGGCTGACGAGTTGGACGAGGAAGTAGTTCGTTGGATGAGAATAAATTAAGGGGCACAGATATCACGGCAAAGGGTGTTAAGATTTCGTTTCCTCCTTGGAGATCGATGGCGTCCCTTGCTGCCTCTCGCCTAGAAGCTATTTTTAGACAACCATGCATTACAGTGCTGCTATTGGGAATGGTCAAACTTCTTTCGGATTTTCAAGTAGCTATGTGATTAAATACTTCAAAAAGCTACATAATTCACAAAAGAATAGATAACGCGTGTTCAGTTTAGATTTCTTGGTCACACATGCTACTTTTAAGCTTTTAAGTAGGTGGTGACATTTATGCTGGACTGAAGACGTCATGAGGTAAAGCTGATTTTCCCCGAGATCGAGCCGTCGAATGACTAATTCATCGAATCATGAATGCAGGCAAAAAAGCGAAGTAAGGCTAAGTTTCTGCTTGCATAAAGCTTGGAGGTAATAGTCTTGGTACCGTAGGATCCGACTGTAAATATAACAGAATCTCGTGCTTCCAAGACGATGGCAGTTGATTAAAATGCTAAGAGCGCATTACATCTGCTCAGGAAACATCCTGACCACAGAATCCGGCCCACAATTTAGCGAAATCTTATAGCACGACTTCATTTTTTGTTTTAATGGGTCTGTAATACTTGGATAGTGCATTTTGGTTACGCAAACAACCAAATTCCCGCCATTATGTTTCGGCTTGCCGATATGGTCTCTAGAACAATGCTAGCAGCCTCTCAGCCTTTCTGTACGTCGGTAGTACGTATTCTGCTCCAGTATTACGATCACTTTAGACTCCAAGAAAGCCTCGGTGACCATGATCACATTTACCTTTCATGTTTCCATATTTTTTTCCTTTTCACGAACTGGTAACAGCCAGTTTGACCTTAAGACTCTCCTGAGGTTAATGCGAAATCATTTTAAATAGTACTACGTATTTAAGTAGTTTCAGACTTGGGATGATTCATACCACTGGTGCTGCCGTCATTACTAGGTTCATCAGATTACATTGTTTTTTTTCTAAAATAAAAAGCCATCTTTGTCCATTTTGGGAGAAAAGCTTGATAAAAAAGTGGCATAATGATTGTTTGATTACAATAGCGCCTTCATCTGGCAGGTATACGGATTTAAGCGTCCATCGAGGCAATGGTAGCTGGTTTATTGGACGAGAACGAAGATCAGCTCTCATTTTAATCAACTTATTTGCAAAGCAAATTTTACTGGAGAGTAACGTATTGGTGAATTCCCTTGCATATCCGCCTAGGTATTAAGCAGCAGAACATTGTGGCGTACACAAAATTGAGTGATTTTTCCAAAGGAAGTGCATGGATTTAATTTGGCAAAATCTTTTGCGAAACCTGCCAGAAGTCCAACTGTTTATAAGACCACCTATTAGAAGAAATTTGTTGGCTTAATTGAATACTTGGTTCTGTTTAAGTACTTGGGGAACAAGCTCAGTGTTATTGCGACCGCAGAAGTTTTTCAGTCTCAGTGGATCATACCATTATTTCAGTGGGATGGGCTTAGGTCTGGCGTCTAGCCTCCCAGCCGATTCTGTACACTAACAAAATCCCTTTCAGGAAGAATAAAACATTTGTGCCTTGAGGGATGGCCCTATATGCTGCCCTATCACCACACTGACGCCAATAAGACTGCGAACCACTCCTTGTTAACGTTTGCCTAGGTACAAAGATTTCTTGCCTATGTAGGGGAACTAAAAGGGCTTGCAGAATGTAGTAACAGTAAGAGAGACAGAGAATTTGCGAAATGAAAAGTGTGCATTGGTAAACGCAAAATGAGGACAACTGGGCTCACTAGAGCGTCTAACATTGGTCGGGGCCGAAAGGGCTAGTTGGCTGTCCATGGGACTAACAAAAATTGATTTTGTGGTGTTAAAATCTGTGACGAAGCGCCTGTTTCAAAGCCATAGTTCGACTTCTTGAGACTAGAGGAAAATGGGGGTATCTTTACCAAAATTAATACATTAAGCCGTTCGCTTAAGGAATACCGGGCTAAATTAAACGTTCACATCTTTTGTCAATTTTGTTCTCTTGTTCAGACTGTTAGTCTTTTCTAGAATGCTGATAACAATCTCACAGTTAGTTTAATTCGTCTCATGAAAAGTTGATTCACTGACTGACTAGTCTCTGTGTGTGGTGTCACAATAACAATGCCTAGTTGGGTCATTTGTCATGCTCATACTTCACTTTCCACAAAACGCTAGCGTTTAAAGCGATCTCTCAGGGTTTCAGAGTCAGATTTACTTCATTTTGCCCATTCATAGTAGCACAGCAGTGTGTGCTGTGTCATTTAATACTTCCATATCCGAATTGGCAAAATACGATAAATTGGAAACCTTAGTTTTAGATTTGTTATTAAGATATTTTGGGCATATACTCGGTCTTAAGTTAGGCAGTATAGGCTTTAAATATTATAAGACCCTTGTCAAAGACCCTGTCTTTATCTCAAATAAGCAAGTAGGAATCATGCGTATGCTTTGGAAATGGTAACATTGAGATGCCATGCTAAAGATGAAGTACTATAGTAAAGAATAGAATCGACACCATTTGCAATATCTGTAAAGAAACATTGTTGACATTTTTGACAAGAGGCTTTGAAGAGGATGCCCCACTCGTCACTTGGATGTTCTTCCACCATGCATTGCAGGTGGTCGCAGAAGGCCAAGTCACCGAGGCAGAGGTTTAGATGCCCACGCCAAAGCTGTATGAATGAGGCAGGATTTTTCGCACTGTCTTTAATAGAGCTTAATGCCTCAAGAATGCCTAATAGAAGCCAATCTTGAAAGTTGAGGAGTGGATGAAATAGGGAACTGATCAACTCCCAACATTGCAGAGACATCGAAGCAGAAAGCGATGATAGTGACAGATTTGCCTCTTCTATAAACACTTTCTTACCTGTGAAGTGTAAAGCTATTAATCCACGACGGTTCTGTTTCATTTAAGCAGTCAGCAACTAAGGTGTATTTAAAAGGTTGGATAGTGTCAATGTATTATCCATACTGTCTCGAGAATCAAGAGCCGAACTGATACACGTCTGTGATTCATCGAAGATGCCTCAGAGGGCAACAATCGTCCTTTTGGTGAGTTCGACTCTTAGTTTGGTCAAGTTGAATGTCCAAATGGAGGATGAGCCTTATTGCATTATCAATGGCCGTGCTGTTGAATTCAAACTGTAAGCCCTATTCCATCTTCAAACTGTAGTAGGCTGAAAAGGCGATGCAATCAAGGAATCGCACACTACTTGGAAGTAAAAGTCAGCTAAACAAAAACCACCTTGAGCCATTTTTATAATATTTGTACATTGCTATAGAAATGAATGTTCAGCGCGTTGGCAGCATGTTTCCATGAGGTGTATGTGAGGAGTCTTCTTCATAACAGAACTCAGCATACTTTGACGACCTTGTGGCTGTTCAGGTCTTTCTGCAAGGACGGAAAGGGAAGCGCTTGTGTAGTTGAACGCTGGTGGAATCCTCAGTAAAGGAAAGAAGATCCGCAGTTTGCACATGTTAAGTGATAAAGCCTTGAGCTCTAGCACACTTAAACTAGATAGTCGGTCGGTCCGAATTCAGTGATACACCTTGTGACCATTCAGATGTCTATGCTTCCAAATCCTTTCACGTTGCCTTGAAAGCTTGGAAAAAATGGAAAGACTGCACAAATAAGTGACATAACATGATGTACACACCAAAGTGCTGCTTGAGAGTGATCAAGCTCAGTGTACAGACGCGCCAAATTGATTGACTCACAAAGGTGGCATTTGTGAGGGCATGGCAATGGGTTGAATTGGTCATGTCCAGACCCATACTCCTCAATTGTAACCTTCTGCATTTATACATAAAGTATTCATTAAGAATACAACAAGTGATCAGGACATCGGAATGGCATTAATAGACACCACAGATCAAAGAAAGTGATAAAGGAATGAAAACGTAGTGAATACCTTGCGCTCCTTGAAAAGATGACCCGACCACGCTTGTGTATAAGCCAAAACCAAGCTTTCAATAACATCTTGAGACATTCAAAATTCAGTTTTTGGCATCTCATCTGTCTCCGAAGTGTGTGTGAGTGCTTGTCATAAAGGGTGCCAGCAAGATTGCACCTATTTGCAGGTAAGACTGCCATCAGGGTCGATAACAATCTTATCATCCTCAAGCAGTTCCTCCTACAACGAAGGTGCATCACAGTTAATTAGGGAGATATTCTTAACCAGTATATCTACTCGCGTTTCTTGAGCTTCCATCTATCAAGACGGCACTAATGTTTCCAACCCTACCATATCAGAGCTTTATGTGCCAGGTGGGAAAGGATGTCACCTCACTCTGCATATTTTCCGCAATCAAAGTAACTTTGCAAAAGCTGTATTTAAAAGGTGAATTTGCCAATCTTCACGCCGGTGGAGGGTGAGTGACAGTATGGCTTGTCGATTGGAGGGAATGCGGTTGTAGATTCAAAGAAGTGATGCAAAAATGCGCAACCAGTGAGCTTCATCCTCGTACTGCCTTAAGGTTTCACAAAACTAGCTTTCTTGTTTTTCTTCTAATCTCTTAATGGTACATCTCAGCATCTACTATATTTTAATTTGAGTGAAATGCTTTATGCACCTGTGAATTCGTGGAAAGTGTAAACCGGATCGTTTTAGTAGGCCGTGCGTCTGCACTTATGTATCATCACCTACCAGTACATTCAAGATACAGCATCACGTAGCCTAGTGAATGAGTTACAAATAAGTCCTCAAAGAGGGACATCTGCTGAGAGTAAGGAGTTGACTTACACCTCACAAATTATTCACGCCTCGGAATCATCTCTGCATATTCGTCATGATTAGGCGCCAACGTCAAACTCACGCAAAACGCACAAAGGAGGCAGGACAACGCATCGATAAAGGTCGGTTTAGCCTTGGTGCGAGGGTGAGTTTAGGCTATGCGCCAACCCCGTTTTGAGCACGCGTTAAGTGAGGTCACGTCAAGGCATGACTCCTGATGGAAAATTCGAGGCTGAGCTACACAAAGCTGCATCCTACCTTGTCATTTCACGCCTAGGTAAGGCCGAGTAAACGTGTCCTATTTGACTCTCATGTTGTCTATATTTTCTCCATTTCTAGCCAAGCTTCCTCTCATAGATTTTCCCTTCGCTTTCCAGACTTTAGACCTTCAGACAGACGCATGGACGAAGGATGTCGAAACAGCCAAACCCATGTAGGTGAGATTTCCGAATCCGAGGATGAAGTATTCCACACCTCTTTGCTTTGCCATTCAGTAAGAGACGAACACCAATTTGGTATTAATTTATTGAGGTTGGAAAATAACGACTGCAACTTACTTACCTGTTTGATGAAATTTAACAGCGGTTAGGTGTGTAATCATAGCAAGATTAGGCATTTATCTGTTGATCATTTCTCAGTGTCACGATCCCATCATGTGAAATCTGAGTATTTCTGTACAGCCGAATCTAGCTCTGACGTAGTTTGGTGCCACGAAATCGCTTTGAGTTGTATAAGCTATTCACATCAAGCTCTGTCACGCTAATTTGGCTTGGAATAAGTTGGCTTTTTGTATCAAACCGCTTGTATGCCTGCTTTGACATTCGTTTGTCTTTAATTGAATGGGTCGTAGCGATTCTATAAGTGCTTTTGAGGCCACTTAGGATTGGTTTCGTGAAGAGTTGGGGTGGTGAGCTTTGTTACCAATTCCATGCATTTCTGGGAACAGTAAATCGAAAAGGGGAGCATTTTTACAATATTTTTGTAATTTATATCTGGTTAAAGCAGGTTCAAGATGGGAAACGAGACTTACAAACCTTCGTGAAATATAATTTTCTAATAAAAAAAGGAAAAAAATTCGCCTTTAGCATCCATTTTTAAAAAATCTCTGTTATACGAATGAAATCTAAGGCGAGATATTTCTGAGAGTTGTTGCTCCGTTACAAATGATTGCAGCATTTCTGATTTTCATTTCTCACGATACACGCACTCATATTTGCAGCCGATGAGGCGTCAGAAAATTGCATTCCATATGTCACGGGGCGCAAGGAAGCTGCAAGTTTATGGCTTATGTGTACACCTCGGCAGATCGTCATTTCATGGGGATTGTCAATTAGAGCACAAGGAGCTAGATGCGATTTCTTCTTTTGCTACCTTCTTTAATTCGTGCAATCCCTTATTGGCACTCACAAGTCCTGACAACGAATTGCTATTCCCTTGATAAAGCCTCCTTTCATGGATGCAAACGATGGTAGAGCTAGCAATAACAGACAGTTGTCTCAGCCTGACGCATTTACCCCGACTTCGAACGCTGATACCCACCACGATCCTGAGTCAACAGAGCCGACGATTCAGTCCACTGCTTTGGATCTCACTCAGGCATCAGGTTAGTGCGTACTTCAATTACTGCCTCTACATAACAATCCTTTAATCACACCAATTCGTGAATTACTAGAGCATAGCCATTTATGCAAATAAACGATATCCGTAAGTTCTGACTAGCTGACCGTTCAGTCGTGGTTCTGCTCAAACTGAAGGCTTGATCACGCAAAATGTGAACACGACCAATCCCTATGTACGGTCAGGGCTTGAATAATAATGGCAGCAACAGCCAACTGCGTAGGTCCTTCAAGTTTTTTACCTACTTTAAAGATCGTACAACAAATAAGGCTTTAAAACATAGGTTTTTATCTGTCGCATCCTTCAGCCACAGTCAACGAAATATTCTTTCCTCTCTCATTTACTTTGCGATTGGGTTAATTGTTAAGGCCAAGATATTTGTGTGATTTAATGGTTTCGTCACTCAGTATACTAAATTTTAATTTCGCCACGGAATACAGATTCAACAGCATGGTCTACGACGGTGCCTAATGACCTTCACGATACTCCTGAAGAATCGCAGATGCATACCTGCTTGACATTCGACTCTCGAGAAGGTATGCATTTGCTTATAATAACCTCGTGCTTTGGATCACTTAACCTTCAAAATGAGCCTCAGTTGTTGTTTAATTGTACAAAGTAAGGCATTTGGAACCAATTATTTTACGGTCCACAGATATCTCGGGAATGGAGGAGACAAATGCTTTCCCATCTACTGCATTGCAAACCAACGTATCATCCGTGCTGGACTTTGACCCGTTCTCATTTTTACGCAGTGCTCAAAATCTTATGCAGTCCATTTTGCAACCGTCAGATGAATTAATCAATGAAGGCTTTCAATTTTGGCTTCTGCAGGCGATAGTTGAGGGGCTGAATTTCATCATAAATATTTATTTTAATCCCGTTTCATTTACCTATCTACCATACTCTCATCGGAACCTCTGCCTTGGGTGGTTTGCCTTCTTCTGTAACTACCTACCACGCATGGTGAGGGAACACCCGACTATTATGAGGCCCATTCTCATGGCCGGAGGGGGTCATCGCATTTTCACGAACTTCCTCAAAATCTGCAACAATGCCTGCAGACAATATTTGACTTTGATCCGCAGCACGTATCGGTATACCACACATGGTGCCAATTTTATCGTTCGCTCTGATATTTATTATTTATTTTTGTGTTCAAAATATAACATCCGCTTAACCATCCTTTTTTAATGAAACGGAATGATTTTGGGATGATTGGTCGTGGATTTGGTAGGAGCTGAGTAACAAAGTGTGATTGGCGACATTGCCCTCCTCGTGCCCCATCCACGAGACAGATGGTGTGGTTAAGCATTGACAATGTGATGCCTCACGGGGAGGCTTATGGAATCGATGGTTGAGGTCACTGCTAAGGTCATTGTTCCGCAAGGTAGACAACGCGAGTGTTAAGCACGATTTTTTCTGCTCTACTGATATTACAGCGACGAAGTTATCGGACAGAGTTACTCAATGCAGCCTTAGACTCCTTCTGCTGACATCTTAATTCATCAATTTTCAAAGCATTTCAAGTGCATCTCTCCGGGACTTAGAAGCTGCGTTTTGCCATTTGATGCATTGTGTCTACCCAATAATGATGAAATCTGCGGATGTCAGTGGATCATTACTCACCATAGACTTCTTACAAGGCTGATAATCTATTTGTGGGGAAGGCAGGCTGCAGGAAGCTATCTTGTACTATTTGATATAAGGACTTATAAATGGTGGAATTATTATGAAAAAGGTATAGCCTGTTCCCTCGTTGTCTGGCTCTGTTAGTGATGAAATTTGCTCGATCACTAAGTTGGTAGGATATCCCTGCTCGCCACCAAAAAGGCTTTTCGAAACACAGGTGAAGTACACAGTCAGCGACAAGGTTTATCGACTGATTGGGCTACTTGGTCTCCAAAGTGGAAGGTTTGCATGGTGAAGGAAGCAATAAAAGTTAACGTCAAAATATCTTATCAGTTGGTTGATATCTTTCTTGAGTATTATATGGGGTCTTGCGAATGCATTCACTCCATACGCAACTGGAGTTATTGTCCACAAGAAGGAGACTGGTCTTTATTTGCTTTTATCTCTTAGTAGTCGTACTTCATGTGCAATAGCTTTCCGTTGAGATGGGTGAGTATTCTCAAAAGGAAACAGAATCAGTCGAGGGGTCGTGCATTGAGGAAGTTGCAAGTCGTCTGGCTGTTTGCCACCGGATTCATTCCTTGCCTTTTGTTTCGTTGTACCACTCTTATGTTTGTTGACTGCACATTTTTGGCCAGACTTTACAAATACAAGGGAGGGGTCGTTGCATTTGGGCGGGATTTTGTCTTTCCCCTTCCCCTTTATGTCCTGAACTTTTAATGCGTTCCATTGATAGCGTTTATACTAACACAAAAGTGACAGTTCTGCAGAGACCTATCCACATCTATGGCACCTCAGCACCTATCTCGCCCACCCATCTCATCTGCAGATGTGGTGTTGACACTGAAGACTCATAAAGTTGTAAAATATATCCAAGTCGATCTCAAGTTTGCAGTTTCATGATCCCTTGGGTAACTCTAATTCGAATCATAGTGTCCAATCCAACAGATTATAAAGGTTGAGCGACAAACCGCATGAGCTATGTAGGGAAGACTTTAGAATCTTAGTCTGTTTAGTAAGTCTTTCTCCTCTCTTCACGTAGTTGTTTAATAACATATGCAGCCAACTACTTATTTGCACTAGCTTCATATGTTCCACTAATCTTTCCATGGGTAAATTCAGTGTTGCTCCATAATGAGTGGGGCAACTGATCTTTCGACGAATTTTACAACAATCACGAGGGCAGCACGCCTAAAACTTCCCTTTCAGTCCCTTGAGTGTAAAGGTTACTACTGATTCTACCTATTTTTCAATGCAGATACACAACTACCCGCAAATGAAATAAACACAATAGAAGGAGCCCCTCACGGCTTCAAACCAACGACCATTTCACCTGTTCATCCGATCTCAACTTCTCCTACGCTTGATACAGAAACGCGAATGGAACAGAACTACTGGACACAACCTCCTCCATCCCATGTGACTGATTGACGAAATCAGGCAAAGTCCTTCCATAAGTTAACTTGCCTTCTGTCAAACCTGTTCGCTACTTACCCGCTCCCTAGTCCCTCCAGCCATTTTAGCGCCTCCTCGTCATCGTTGAAGCCTTGTAATTCTCGTCAGTTTAAACGTTGGATTCTGTTTAATAAATTCCAAGTGTCCCAGTTGGAGAAATGTCCCCAGAAACAGGACTACTTTACTGCCTATGAACGTGTTATGCTCGTTCATTACATCAGCCTGGCTACCATAAATTAACTTGAGTCACAGTTGATGTTTTAATTTAGTACATTTTGTAAGTTTTTAAGTCCAGTCTGTCGTTTTATTTCTCTTAGGTAAGGATTCGCTTTTAAATTCATCGCTGCAAGACGAGGAGATCGAACCAAGTTTATCCTGTCCATACTTTTACCCACGCGATGCTAAGTAACTATGTCCATGCACTACCGAAGGCCTCAACTATTTAGTGTAGCAAGAGTACATGAACATTCGATAGGTAACAAGCCCATATGTGCTCTTACATTTCCACAAAAGTTAGAGCCACAGAAACAGCTACATTCCGTGGCAGAAGTGCAAACTCTACCACTTACTCCACTACATCCATAACCTCCGAAAGAGCGAAAAATTTAAATAAAGGATAGTTTGAAACAGGCTTGCCACACCCTAGCATATCCTCCTTGTAACACACCGTCTGCTTATGAAGAAGGAAATGATGAATTAATGGCGTCGAATCCGAATAAAAATTCCCTGAACTTTGTGAAAGGTAGATGTTTTGATGGAGACAATGACACTTTAAATGAATATAAATCATTTATCAGTAAGGATTCATTTATTAAGATCCTGCCACACATTTTTTCTACCACAAATCTAAACCACCATGGGCAGTGTCGTCTATTGGCCTAACGACTTGAAAAATAGTTTATCAGACCATGTTCAATGTGTGAAACAGTTGCCAATCTCGTTTTGAACATATTTCTCAAATAATTCTAAGGGAAAAATAAGGGGGCACTGAACAGCCTTAATTGCTTTAGAATGGCTACTGGATGTGAGGTCGTTTTTAAACAAATTGGAATTGTCCACTTCAAAGCTTTTCTTTGCGCGCTTTAAGCATCACTGCTATGTGCGCCAAAGTTTACTTTACATCGCCAGTTATTAGCATTTCCGCTATTGGCTGTGGATTGATCACCCTTGGACTCGGAGAACAGAGGAGGCAAGATGCCCCCTTGAGGTGGTTGATGTTGGGTCCATTGCCAGTCTGTATCACAGGTCATGCTTTGAAACTACCACGCTATTGAGCACAAGATTCAACTTAAATCACTCTCTAGCCTGCTTGGTAATGGTGGGGATATTAGTTGCCTTAACAGAGCACTCCTACGAATATGCGTGTTTTAGTGCCAGAGGTGTCCATTCAGACCTCTAGACCATAACTTGATTCCAAGTAGCACACAAGACTGCTATGATGACTTGATTGAATTTTGTTTGGTCAAGTTTTTCACATTAGGCCTCCCCCATATTCTTCAAGCCAAATTCTCTGAATCCCATTTTTTGCTAAAGCTGATGTTATTGTTATCGTTAGGTCATTGAGCATGCACTTGGTGCTTTTGTTGAAGTGATATCTCGCCTTCTTATTTTACCTAGTAATCATGGTGCTCTTCTACGGGTCAGGGGGAAGTAGTGCTTAGCAGTTACTGCGGTGAGCACAATGGGTAGAAGAACTCCAAGTGAAAATTTACTAGGCAATGTCGCGATCAAATGTTGAATTCGCAGGGAGTCATAGAACCAGCCAAGCTAATTCCACCCAAAATAATGAACACTAATTGCCGTGACATCTTTTGTGCAGCCACTTGAGCACTTTGCTGAGAAAAACTTCCAAGGGCTTTGCAAATAATATAGGCATTCACTTAAGTGGATGGTGAGATTTTAGGCTCTCAATCCACTAAGTAGGGGAATTTTTCGACCCCCTATAATAAATCCATCAATCTGACATAAGCCAAATTTTTGAGTCAAATTAAAGTTTTCAGTAAACAGTGTTTCTACAAGCACAATTGCATCGTTTGTAATATCCATCTTCACTTTTTCTGCTTAGAGTCACCTTGTTGTAGTAAGACTATGGTGCCACCAAAAGGACTGCTCACCTCGGGTAAGTTATAGTGATCAGTGCCACTAGATTGGTTAGTTGTTTTCACCACTTGATTCATCTGTCTTTAGAGTCTTTGTAAAGGATGGAGAGGATACTAAATAGCCTTTTAATATTATCATATTTGAAAGCGTGGAATATGAAATTTAGGTTGTGGGTATGTTGATGTGCAAAGTCTTGACTGTTCAAAAGCAGAAGCAACGCAAAAAGTAGAGGCTCAGCTTTCCATTTTGAACACCACCTGAGTCAATAGTTAAGGTAGGGAAGTTAGGCCACCTCCTCTACTGTCTAACGCTGTCATTGTCCTGAATACTCATCGTGGATGTGACCAAGACCACGGGAAGCATGGACAGTGGTTATTCAGATCTGAAACCGAACAGCATCATTGGAATCCTAGGCCGGTGTATTTTTTGGCTTGAACCAATAATATCTTTTATCTTACTCGCAACTGACAGTTAAAAAAGCATTTGTTTGTCAAATCAGATAGCACAAAATGTTCAACCATAACTTAGCAAGGACCGTTTGGAATCCATGCGCAGTGAAAGTTGCATGCAGAAGCCACATAAAGCGTTTTGTTTTTAGGCAACGGTGAACTCATTCTTCCGGTTGCCTCTGCTACACATTAAACAGTTTCAGAAATGTAATCCACTTATCCATTCATTGGCTGCATTAACACCTTGACAATCCATCAGGATCTCTCACAGCTTGCCTTCCCTGAAAAGATTCTAAATAAATAGCATCACTTTTAAGTCTGCATTTGTTGAACTGAGTTTATCTAAAATGTTTACTAAAATTCTAGTGGGTACACCTCCTCCAATAGTTCAATTTGTACCGACCCCGAAATCAAGTGCAAAATCATGTGCACCATTCGAAGTAGGTGGCACTTGTCAGCATTCTAAAAATCATCAGGAAATAAGCCCTGTTCTACTCTGACTCTCCACTTCTTGCAAAAATTAAAATTAATTTTGTCTTTATTTGTTTATTTTAAAACACAAGCACTAGGCTACACACCAACTAAACAAATCTATGGTTAATCAGAAATATCTCGGCGGGCAACAGTCTCCCCTTCAACAAATCTTGCGGTTTGTTTGGTCAAGGCTGATTGCTGATTGGCGAATTTAAACAATAGTCTCTATTCCATCTTTAATTGCGTTATGCTAACAGAGCGATGCGATTGGAGGACTACAAGTTGTATTTCAATGGGATTCCATCCATTGAAGACCAGTTCGAACCATTATTTATTAGAACACTTGTCCCATTGTTGAGGAAATGAATGTCAGTGTGGCGGTTGAGTGTTTCTGTAAGATGTGCCTGAGGAGTCCGCCTGACAGTGGAACCAAACGTACTTTGAGATCCAGTGGCTACTTCTGTTAGTGCAAGTAAAGAAATGGAAGCACTTGTATATTTGTTTATTATTAGCACTACAAGTCAGTTCCTGACCTACAGGCAAGGCAAGGATATTCACGTACACATGCTAATTGGTGGAGCCTTCAGTTCTAGCACAATTACTAATAAGCATTCGTCGGTTAAAGTTCGTAAATACAAGTTGTGGCTACTTGGACGTCTATGCTCCCAGTTCCTCTCAAGTTTACATGAAAGCACAAAGAAAATAGACTTATTCAAGGAAGTCACATCAAACAGTCGCTTGAGTGTAATCACTGTTATTTCAGGGAAGCGTTGATTTCATTGATCCAAAAGGACGGTATTTATTAATGCTCATCCCTGCATTAAACTGGTTAGACTCAGACTAAATCTCCTCGATTCTGTTCTCCTCATCTTTTGCACCCATGCATGAAATGTTCATTAAAATGTTAGTAAGTACTAAACAGGAGTCCGGAATTGCAGTGATAGACTGCAGAGGATAGCGAAAGTGGCGAAAAAATAAAACTCGGCGAATTCCTTGCACTCCAGTAGGGGAGCTCCATGGAACAACGATTTGACTAAGCACTATGCAAGCCAAAACCTGACTTTAAGCACGGCTTGAGACATTCGAAATGCAGTGAACCGATATTTTTTTCGACCATTCACACCACAATTGTGTCTGCAAACATTTGAAAGAGCCAAATTTACACGTTTTAATGGTTGTAGCTAAGTTATTGTGCCATTTCTCTATTACACAATCCTTTATGTAGATTTGTCCATTGACAATGCATAAGGACATATTCTCTAATCAGGCATCGACTGTGATCGAACCAAATGTCGGGTCCGCTCCGAGAGATTCCGTTCTCCTCTGCAACAATTCTGAAGGATCGCAATGCATTCCTCCTTGACCTCCGACTCCCAAGCAGGCATGCACTAATAAACAGATTTTGGAATTAATTATTTTACTGTTCACAGATAACTTGAGAATGGGTAATACGGATAAAATCACATCCGCATTCCAAACCAATAGCGTATTAGTGTTGGAATTCGATCTGCTCTCAAGTTTACACGTTACTTAAAATCTAATACAGTCCATTCAGCAATTGCCAAATAAATTCATCAATGAATTCTTCCAAAATTGGCTTCTTCTGGCGGAACTTATAGGTCTAAACTTCGTCAAGGATATTCATGCCGATCCAATCTTATTCATTCAACTCTCATACGCACATTGAAATCTTTGCCTCGGATGGTTCGCCGTCTTCTGCGATCACCTACCACACATGGTGGAAAACACCCGTCTGCTGAGTGGCTCATTCTCTTAAGTAAAGAGACTCATGACCTTCTCACTGAGCTCTGTCAATATTTGCAACAATGCCTGCAAACGAAATTTGGTAAGGATCCACAACACGCATCGACCTACCATACATAGTGTCAATTTCAGAGTTTGCTCTGGTATTTATTGTGCATCATAGGGCTTAAAATATCATATCTTTCTAGTGAATATATTTTAAGTTTGGTAAGCGCTGAGCTATAAGGTGGGATTGGCAAGATTGCATTCTTCGTGTTACATTCACAAGACAAATAATTAATCTCCGAAGAGGAAGGATCGCATGATAAAGAGAGCGATAAAATTTGATGTCGAATTATCTTATCACTTAGTCAATATTGTATCCGAACATTAGGTGAAGATCTACAAATGCGTTTTCTTCGTGAAAGGTTATAGTCTTTAGTAACTCCATCTCAAATAGTTGTTCATCATGTACAATGACCGCCTGTTGAGTTTGGTGAGCGTTTTTAATGTAAAGCAGAATCAGTCGAGCGGCTATGCGGTGAAGAAATTGCAAGTCATCTGGTTGCTTGGCATTGAATTATGTCCTCGCGCTTTGTTTCTTTAAAGCGCTCCTATGCCTGTTGACTACACATTTTTGCCTGCACTGTACAAATACAGGGGGGGGGGGAAGAAAGCAAACCCAATACACAAACAAACAAATTGCAGCACGTCTCATAGCGTGAAGCACAGTACTGCCCACTAAGAAGTAGAGATAGTAAGGAATCTCCAAGACAGTCAGAAGTGGATAATATAATCTAAACTATTAACTCTTCTGTTAGGAAATGCAAATGCTGGAGGATAATAACTACCTTTAAACTGGAGCACCACTAACACATCTGATTTGCGGCTGGGATGCCTCATAAATTCATAAGAAGGTGGTCGTTGTGAAACACCCACTAGGCAATTAGAGACTACTCCTGTCTCCTTTGCGCGCTCTTTACATTGGTCGATTATGTCGGCCTCCCAGTAGTCCGCCATTTATCCGCAGCCTGGTTGGTGACTTCACCAGTATCCAGGATACATGTGCGCATATCACCAAGTTACGATAATTTTAAACACACCTGTAAGTAGTGGAGAATCGGTTGAAAACAAAGTCCCATGTTTAAAGTTTTGCAGTTACAAAACTGGATAGTTTGTGGAACTAGTGAGTGGAATTTGAAAGGTGTGCACTTTTGTTAAGTAACCATCGATATAAAATGCAGCAATATTCTAGCTTCGCATTCAAGCCACATTAAAAGGAACTGAAAGTGAATGAAGGACTATACATCTGTACAAACAAATGAATAAAATGTGATGTGGTGACGTAATTCCGAGTCACACAACGAGCCGGTGGAAAACCAGCTCTACTTTTGATTTGACTCGCTGCTATTGGCTTGAGTTCAGTGCAATTTTTACTTGTTCAATGCTGCATCACGTCGTCGGCAGGCTGTCTGTTTTGATAGGTGTTTACGAACATCGCGTCCTCAGGTAGAAAACTTAGACCACGAAGTGTGTTTGTGTTGGAGTGGTGAGAGCAAAAGTCGCATTCTAGTAGAGCATGCTACAGCCTTGCACTTTTTCTGCAGTCTGTCTAGTGGGAGCGTCTGTCACTAATTAACTCTTTACATGCTTACAAACGCAGCTGTCTTACGTTCTTGAATGCTGGCTAAAGGGATTTCATTAGCTTCAGCGCATTACCACCTTGCATGGAAAAGTCAATTGAAGTCTACAGGGAAGGCAAATCCGTTGGCTTAAGAACCAGATGCCGCAAAGCTTGATTTCGACCCTGACGTAGGTGATGGATACGCCGTAGCTCTGCATTACCCCATTTTTGAGGCATGCAGTCGCCTGCCGCTTCGATACGATTCATAGCCCAAAAACTTAGCAAGTTGAGAAAGATTTCACGCAAAGTAATGAACGACTGCCAATGTATCAACGGCACTGTTGCTCCTTGTGCATCCAGTAAGGGTAGATCCATTATCACTACCTTCAAACAAACAAGAAACGCACTTTCATAACAAAGCTTGCCTCCCCATGCATTTCGCTAATGAAGACCAGTTGGTCAGACAGCACAGTAGAGAAACTCGCCTCTCGCAAGATGCTGTGTCATTCTTCCACGTAGTCACATGGGACTAAAACCTAGATCAATGCAACGAGGAAACGCATTCACTGACAGTGAATTGCCCTGGCGTGGAAGCGAAGACGGGTCTTATCTGCCCTTTTAAAACGATTAGATGCGACTACCTTTTTGATTTAGTTCCCAAAATATTTGTGCTTAAATTCAATCTATTTTGTGACTTTGCTTATATAATCCTGAATGCTCACCTATTCAGATCCTGTTGCCCCACACTAACAGCCTCATTTTGGTTCCTCATGTAAGGATGCGCTATTCACATAGTTCGAGCATGCATGTCATACCTCGTAGACAAGCCACCGCAGTTTTCGTGTGCTGCATCAATTTTTAGCCCCTATTTTTGAGTTTCGTCAGTTGTGCTAGTCCCCGAAGCGCAAGAGTCCAACCGCAGCTACGCATGGTTACGCTGAAGGAAGAAAAGGTTTTAGAGTTGAGCTAATACGGATGATTAAGAGCAATCATTAATGGGCCTGCCTGTGTTTAATAGGTCCACGCATATGCACACAATGTGAAGGCCCTACGATCAAACACTACGCATTACGAGTCGAGACTACGTAATTTCAATTCCAGCCTGCTCTTGTGGTGGCAACGAACTTAAAATAGCTTCATCGACAGCGGCCTTCAACTGACTTTGCTCTACGAGATTATTGCTTACACCTCGTTTTCAAGCTTGAAGTTCCGGAAGTTGGGAATATTTTGCAGAAAGATACTGAGTTGTGCAAGGCTTAACTTATTAATCACCATCGCCTGCTAGTACGAAATGAGCTTGATGTTTTATTGCAGTTTTCGCCTATGTGGCTTATCCAAATGAGCCTGTTTCCGACCCCAGTTTCCATCAATTGTGATGGATCTCCAAAGCGCATGCGTGCAGTAGCGGCCACCCATGGTTACGCTGGAGGCAGGAAAGGTCCCAGCATTAAGCCGATGCGGACAGTTAAGGGCATCACTTAATGGAGCTGCCTAGGTTTATGTAGTTTGCGTGTGCACTTGACGTAGAAGCCTTGCTATATCTATTCTCGAGATCCGATCTAACCTTAAAACTATATGCACAGAAGTTCCACGTTTGCATTGCATGCTTAACTGTGTTTAGGTATGCTCTTGACGTGACAATGGACTTGAAATAATGGTGTCAACAATAGCCTTCAAGTAACCTTACTCTATGCGATTATTGTTCCCATTCAAATGGTAAACAGAAAAATTAAATGTTTGGAAACATTATGGCTGGACACACTAAGGTATACAATGATCTACTTAGGTATCTACAATGCATCATTAACCTACTTGCTTTTGGTGTTTTTGATGGTCGACGGCAAGCACAATGATGGCTACCAACTTATTAAATTTATTTCATCTCACAAATGTAGACAAGAGCTTTACACTGAATTATGTGACTGATGGTGGCGGCAACTGCTCAGCCAATCACATTGGTTGACACACCGCTCTGGACAAAACTTCTACTGATTGGTCCCCAATTTGATGCGCAAAAGCCGTGCTTTCAGTGTCGAGTGCATCGGCACTAGACCACGGTAGCCAGTAGCGTCACAGCAACCAGCCTCTTGTTAAAACATCTTTTCTGGTGCCATCTCTGCAATGGAACACTTTGCAGGAAAGAAAATGAAGTTGTCAGTGAGAAGAACAATTGTCACTTATGCTTACCTTCACCTTGGACTTGGACATGAGACGACTAACAGCTCTAATTTGCACCAGTGGTCTTCAAAACGTGTCTAACTTTGTTTAGATACCTCTAAACCTTAAGAGTTTGACCTAGAGAGGGAAAACTAGGTGTAAGAATGAAAACACTAAAGTTATTGCGTCACCACTGGCGTCACGCCAGGTGGGAGAGGCGATAAGAAGTAAAACCACGTGGATTTACCCCCATATGTGTTGACTCTAACAAAGGATGGGCCAAATACACGCATCGGCGGCTTAATCAACACAACTAATTTTCATATGCGTGGAATTAGTTTGGGTGCCTTGGGGTAGAGAGTTTCATACGGCAAAGGGAACGCCGTCAATGGATAGCTAAAATGCGATAGTGGTAATCGTGGGTTTTGGGAGCTACAATGCAAGTTGAACAATCAGGAATGGCAAGGTATGGATTTTAACTAAGACCCAAATAAATGAGGCTGCTCTGAAATTGAAAAATACAAGAATACCAGCCGCAGCGGTAGAAATGCCGGGTGGAGTGCGATGGCAATGGCCAGCAGTGGATGGGATGCATACCACTACAAAACTCAGTAAATCAGGCCTACATTTTGGTTCAAGTGATTCAGTGTGCCTTTGCCTTACTGAAACTTCTTTTCAGTGTTAGCATTAATTGGAAATTAAAACAAAGATTGTGAATGCATTTAAAGCGGCAGTTAGAGCTGAATAGCACTCATATTGTCCTTTTGTTTATTGTGAATTAAATCACCTTGAAGAGTTACTTCTTCTTACTGAAAATTGGTTGAAGCTGGATTGCTGAGCAGCTATTTGATTTGGAGCATATATGACCACAACCGAATGCACTGGAAGAAGCTTAACAGAAGTCCAAGTGAAAGCATGGCAGGATCACACATCGAATGACTGCATGAAATCATAATTACGAAGTTGTACATTTACATTGTGTCACCATGATGGCTTTGCCTTTGTTTAATAATACGCAAGGCTATCAGAGAAGATTTTGTGCATCAAAACACTGTGTCCAAGTTTGGTGCAATTTCGAAGTAGTTGGAGTGGTAATGATTTTTAGAAGCAGGGTAAATGGTATTAGTGTGGTAAGATGAATACTTCGAAGTCTTGATTGCCGGTAGTTCAGCTCTGCGAACACAGTACTGATCACAAATTTTACTTCAGTAAGGATGGTTAGTGGTGTGTTCTACTGGAGCAATATACTCTATAGCGCGAAAGAATTGACCAGTGATGACCCACACTATCGTTCAAAAGCAGGAAAATCAGCAGTAGACCATTCATGCTTCGCCACTACATGATCTTTCACACAGCATCACCCATTCGTACACAATGAATTGCATGCATTTCTCACTTCCGTCCTACGATAGCAATCAGACTCTAATGGTGTTTAGCCTTCACAAAATTTGAAACCCAATCGCGAAATGTGTTCAATGGGTTGGGATACACAACAATTGCCGCAGTTACCGCGAGAGACGACGGGTTTACAACCTAACTTGACCTGAGAAACAGTTAGCGTGTCTGCCAATATCTGTGGTGTTCCCAGTTAGGACGGCCGCACACCGTGGCCTCACAACTAGATTTGAGTTGACTTCCTCACGGTACAGGGGGTGGAAATTTGCAATAAGATATTCACAGGAAGACAATAATACCTGTCCATTAAAAACATAAAATATTCGAGACATCGTTCTTTTAACCGCCATCTCGTTGAAGCCAGTGCGCATTCAACGGCTCAGTGGTGACTGAAGTAGCGAAACTAATTCGAAATCTAGTGCAAGTGCTGCACATCATCAAAACAAGCTTGTAAATTAAAGTTGGCATTCTTAAACGTCTACTAGCAGATCAAATCATTGTAGCAGGCTAAAGTGATTTTGAATGGATGCGAATATTGCTAATATTAAGACATTACCATTGATTTGATGCAGTCGAAAGCTAGAAACGGGGCGTCAAATCCGTTTTAAAAGTAATTGATGGCGTCAATGGCAAGCTAATGATTCAAGACGAAGAAAAGAGTAAGACTTACTGCTCGATCGATCGAATGAAAATGTTTCTTTGCGATTTCAATCTTTAGCGTCTCCATACCTTGGAGGTGAAAGACTTAGTTCGCTCATATATTATTGTATTTGAAGTGGTGGTCATGATTCCGAAACTGTTGCATCCATTTTAGACGTTTGCAATCCTTAAGTGACGCATCCCAAGCTAGAAGAGAACAACCAGGATCAAATGGAATTTGCTACCGCACTAGCCATTGTGTCCAATCGCATACTTAGCAGACATTCATATGGTCTCAGCCAGTAGTTGATCGCAAAATTGAAGAGACCGATTGTGCAAAACTAGCAGACATGCATATGCTAAGAATTGCTACAAAGTGAGCCTGCTTGAAATAGCAAAGGAAACAAATCTGACACAAAGCTTAAAGAACACTGATGCAAAGAGTTGGAATTGTTGAAACTCCAAAACTTCATCTCAAATGGTAGAGTTGACAGTGCCGAGGTCGTATGCCGTGGTGACTGGTAGATGATAGATACATCACGCGTACCAGAAGCAGTAGCAAGAGTAGGGAATGTACATTTCCCAAGGTGGCAAAAGAGTAAACTGGGGCGACTGAATGATGCGATACAGTAGGGGCAGTGCCAGCTCCTCACCACCCTGTGTACCTGAATATGGGCTTGCAGATTGGACCGATTGCAAAGGCATTTTGGCAGGTGGGACAAACGAAGGGCTGTTCACCTGGATGCATGCGTTCATGACCCTGAGGAAGCCATTTGCGTGGGAACGCCTTACCACATACGCGACATTGCCTTGAATGTGAATAACTATTCATGCTTTGCCACTGCGTAATCCTTCTCATGGCAGCACCCATTCGTACAGATTGAATTGCTTGCATTCGCTCACTTCCATACTGCAACAATACTCAGACACCATTAGGAATTTACCTCGGATAATATAGTTCATTTGATCACTCGCAATCTTAACAGCATTTAGCCTTCACAAAATTTGAATCTCAATTGCGAAATGTGCTAATTGGGTTGAAAGGCATAATAATTATCTTAGCTACCATGCGAGACGACATGTTTACAACCTAGCTTCACCTGAGAAACTGTAAGCGTGTCTGTCATCATCTGTGCTGTTCTCCGTTAGAACGGCCGCACACCGTTGCCTCACACCTGGGTTTGAGTTGACTTCCTCACGTTACAGCGATGTGCTCTGTAGAAACTCAATTGTTTGTTAGCCAGTTCTATCATGATTAAGAGAAAGATTGATCAATTCTACATTGAAGACGCATTAAAACAGTATCTTAAACAATTTCCACACGAAATCTTGGAGCTATCGATGCGTAGAAACCCCAGCACTTCATTTTATGTGGTCGAGTTAGTGGTGCCGACGTCGTGGGCTTTGCTGACGGTGGAGGTATTAGCGCCACCATTTCTGATGGCGGCTCTAGCAGGTTTGGAGAACGGACATTTCTCAATTTGGCGCTTGAGCAAATAGCTTCGACTGAATGTCATACTGCAGTGAGGACAGCGATTGCACTTCACCACCAAGTGCGTCTGCTTATGCGATTGCAGATTTGACAGATCGGCAAAGGAGCGTTGGCATGTTGGGCAGACAAATGGCTTCTCACCTGTGTGCGTGCGCTTGTGGCCCTGAGCAGACCATTTGCTCGCAAATGCCTTACCACAGAATTGACATTTCCATGGTGGTGAGTGACTTTGCTTATGAGATCTCAGAGAGGATTCGCACTTGTATGTCTTTCCACACTGCCAACATTTCCATTTGGGTCGCACCTCGTCGATCACTTCCTCATTACAAAACCCATTGAGGAATGCGGTAAAACCGGTGCTGCCGCTGTCATTTGTGTTACCATTTGCAGTGTCTTGGTGAAGCCTGTTAGTGGGGGTATGGAGGGTTCTCTTGGTGATATTAAAGGTGATTGCGCTTGTGGAAGTTTTTCTTGTGCAGAATAGAATCTTTGGGAGCACGTGATACATGGGCGAAGGGTTATCGGAGGTCTGCAGACCATCTCGATTGGGCTGCTGTGAAATAGATTGGCAAGGCGAGTAACGCGCTATCGGAGTGCCAAAACTGACCGGTTAAGCAAAAGGCTGTGAACACGTCCCCATTTCACCAATCGAAGAAGGTGGCGACAATGTTACAGGTTGACTCCGTTCACTGGGTTTCCCTTCAACATATGACGCCTTGGTCGCGGGTAACAGCTTTAAAATACTCGCTATTGAAAAGTCTAGAAAAAGTGGAATGGATTTTAGCCCAGGTGTGAGAATATGTCTATTCATGGAATGCATGCCCAGGCAAGTCTACTTCTAACTGACACTGAAGCCGTATAAATGCTGATGACGTAGAAGCAGCAGAGGATCTTATCCTTATTCATGGCCGGAAGAGTGTGGATGACGACCTTTGGGCCTTTTCTAATCTTGTATGTTGCGTAATCGAATCTCATTGGTTTGACCTCCTACGACTCATTGGTCAATAGTGAGTAATGGGGATTCGGAGGTACAAACAATGATTAGAACCGAGAGGTGTCATGCTCTGATTGGACAAGTTTCACAACCCTAATCGCGTTGGTCGGTTCCGCTAACCATTTGATCTATGCTTCCGCTCTGACGCTCGCCACTTACTTGTCTTTACTGCAATTGCTATTCCACACCTTTTTATACATTAAAGCGACGGAAAATACACTTTGTTTGCTTTCCTGTCCCTCTCTTTGTAATCTTAACACACATAAGCTACCATTGAATATTAACCTCCGAATTGCGTAGAAATGCACACCCTTACTTATGCTTGTGGTGATTAAATAAGTTAATTTTCATTGTAAAGAAGTTACAATGAGAAGAAGCCTTTTGTGGGAAAACATTGAGGCAGCTAAATGTAAATGCTGTCCCATGTGAGCTCAAAACATTCCTACACGAGTAGTGCGGCATAATCTGCAGTAAGAGAGGGTTTTAAAAAAGCAGTACCTCTCACCATCTGCTATATATCCCAACGATCCGGCGAGGGCGTCGGCGTTACCATCAAGAATTGCAACCTCTTCCAATGGTAGTGAAGGAAAGTAGGGCAAAGATCGCGACAATGGAATGGAAAGCGGAAATTAAAGTGGAGGAGAAGAGGGACTTTAAAATTGGGCAACTGACCTGATCAAAACACGTCTTGATCTGATACATCCTGCAACACCTAGCGTCTACAATTCTCCCGACGTCATCGCAATCCCCGCCACACCTACTGTTCGAATCGAAGGCGGTACCGTTGAGGAGCAGAGTAAATAAAATGACATAATTTGCCGATTAGTTACTGCACAAGTGAGATTTCGGTCTACAAATCCTTTTCACTTGGTTTGGAATGCAGCGCGATTCTTCACGTCTGCATCCCCGAAATTAACTGCGAGTTCAATACATTTCTACTATCGTCTTTTAGCGGAATCTTTGTCGTGCCAATGATCGTATGTCAGCGCAGATGTTCCCTTGCCAATGCATCCCCATCGCTGCTACAGACAGGTTTGTTTATTCGCCAACATCACATTTTCCTCGGTGGATGCGCATTTGTAAACAAACACAAGCAACAAGTGGGCACTACAGCAACAGCTGCAGCTATCGTAAATACCGGTAAGGAGACCAAATATGTACTGGTTCCGTTTTTTAGACATCGGCTTTACTTTACCACTACGATTTCCAGCATTCAACTCTACCTGCAATGGAAAGTGAGGCACACGGTCCAGCTTTCATCAGCTAATGATTTTGTCAGCGGACGGAATCCAGTTTCATTCGACGAGGATACGGAGACATTTGCTCTCTCAGCAATGCAACAAATAGCACATAATCCCTCTCCCCAGCCGATATCAATGCTCGACTTGACAGGTGGGTGGCGACGAAGTGTATGTAATCGTACCCACTGCTTGCGTGCATGACTACTGAGCGATTCAACAAAGGAAAAGTCGTACGCTTCCCTTACACCCCACAGTCCAGCACAAGATAATCTTTTCCCTTCAATTGCGTAAAACAGCATTTTGGGTGCCATTATCTCAGAAATGCTAAACTACTTAAGTGAATCTACCGCATGGATAAAACAGAAAAGCACAAATCTTTACACTAACAGTTAGAATGGCTCAAGGATGCGCATCTGTGGGCTAGAATTAGTGCGATTTGGAAAAGTAAACAGGACTTGTATTCATGGTTATGCTGTTGGCTGAAAGAGCCTGCGGAACAAAGCAAGCACTTAAAAATACTGCAGAGCCTTGTTAACACTTTTCATCCAAGATTGTAAGCCGTGAAGATCAGTTTATATAACTTGGTGAGCATTATGACAGCTTTTCAAATTTTGCTATTTCTTTACAAAGTAAATGCTTTAAACTGGTTTCATGCGTGCTAGTTAAGATGCCTTGATGCTTCGTCAAGTTATTCCAAGATTATTTTTACCATCCTTGGTAAATTATTTGTTTAACATTGCTTTGAAGAATTACTGGAACGAACCCACAAGCAACAGGTCCCTTTACTTTCGAGACACATGTTCTAGCAAAATTATTGTAATTTAACTTAAAAGTCATTAAGCTCAAAGCGGCGTTGTAATTTTACATGCACCTAGAAGTCTGGCACTGTAGTGCAAGAAATTCGGACTGTTCATAACCCTCTGTCTAGTGCAATCATCAATAATTAAGAGAGTTGATTCGGTGATGAAGTCATACCTTGTGCGACGCTTTGATGGCACAGAATTTAAATTAAGCAAAACCTTACAGACAGCCAAATGGCGGCCACAGATGGTCCAAACCTAGCGTTGTCAATCCTTTCCGAGAACAAATGATCAGCATTTTAGAACCCATGGTGGACGAAATGTATTATCATTGGGAACTATGGGCGGAACTACTAATGACTATTCAGAACCTTGGAATTGGGCGTGCTCTAAGGTTGGATACCATTCTCTATCCTTTAATCAGCAGGTAAAATGCAACTATTGTGTTACGTCTTTGGGCTAAATATGAGTGTTTTGGATTGCATCGACGCATGTGAAAAAATGGAAGTTTAGAAGTTGCCTCAGCCTCGAAGTACTGGAAACACTCATGACAATGCATCCAGGAGTCAGTAAAATGCTAGGTCTGGTGAAGAGAATTAGCATTTTGATGCTAGTAAATTTGTCCTTTTCTTCATGAACACTTTCATGATAAGTTAGTTTTTGCATTAACAGGATGTGCTAATCGGATCTACAAGCCTTGAAATCAGGTTGGTAACCGATTCTCAAGGTGCTAGATGGTGGGTGAGTGTTTCACTACTGACAGACATACGAGTAAATGCTCAAGCAGGTAAGCAGAGCTCTCGATTGCGTGTCTCTTCCATCCTGATCCAGGCCTAGCTAATTCTTTCTATTCCCCCAGTTATGGTTTAAAATATCCGAATGATGTGCTGCTGCAGGCTGAGCTTTAATCTACAGGAATATTTTCTTTTCGTAATGCTTTTGAAAACGAAGTTTATGAACTGTTTAAGTGCCAACATTTTTGATGAGAGCTCTCAGCTTGTGAGGGGCAATTGTATCCCACTGATAGAGGGCAGTTTCTAGCGCATCAGCTAATCACCACGATGGCCTGCAGCTTCTGCGTCGGTGAGGTGATGCGATGATTGCCTTTTATGTTTGTGTTTAGTCATTTGTCTGTAAGAAGAATAAAATCGTCTATCCTTCCTTCTGTTTACCAAACATTTTTCTCAGATAGCAGGCTTTCAAATTCTGCTTTTTGATTTCTGGTCCACTGCTCTTGTGTCAAGATTGTCTCTTTGAGGGAAGACCTGATAGCAAGGCTAAGGATTCTAGCAGTGATTGGAGAAAATATTTCGTTAATTTGCCATAAAAATGTTTGAACAAAATAAGAATTGCAGCTGTAACACTTTTTTTTTTCGAATTTAGCAGCTTCTTCCATGTATCACTGTTTCATTTTAATATGGATCCCTTTTTCATCGTCGAGAGTTCGTTGAGGCATAATTGAATAATGCCTTTTATTTCAACCCGTGTTGTTCTGCAATTGCTCTGTGAAGTACCAACTCCATGCTAAGAGCGGATCTGTTTTTTATCGAACATATTATCTCTACAGGCTCATTCAATCCAATTCTGTGATTGGCTCATACCACGGCCTTACTACCACTGTATGATTGGATAGCATACACGTTGACGATTCGCAGCACATGAACGAAAGCTTACAATTTAGTCATTATTTAGCCCTTTTGAAAAATGAAACCATGGATGCCAATAATTAAAAAAACTGTCAGCTGCCTTGGCTATTTACACCATCAAATAGGGGTGGGTAAGTTAACCATGTACTGCCCGCCTCATTACTGCCAAACCCTTTACCAACTCACAATTTCTTTGCGCACGCGACGTCTGCTCCATTCGCAATTTAAGACCTTTATAAATTTATGCTTATTTGGTAATTAGTAACAATTACCTCCCTGTTATAGCCTTATTCTCCCAAGTGGTTTAATTATTCTCGCTTAGCATACCAGCTAGACCCTTGCCTTCAGCTGCCAGTAAAATCTTTCGTCAATCGTGCTTTGGGAAATTCAGTGTCTCTACACGCAGTTATTAAAAGCGTTCACCAGTCGTACTTTAGGGGATTCATTGCCTCTATGCGCTTCTCTTTTTCTGGTTTTTATATTTAAAATCCTGCGATATGTTCATTCCTACGGAGAGCAACAATGCAACGGACCATCAGAAAATGAGTGCAGAATCATATTATCAGGGGTTATGAAGTGCACAGCACATAAATTTCCACTTGAGAACATCAACCATGCTAACCCGTCTACCGCCCATTCATCCGTCAAGGACCCTCTCATCATACTGTGGATTATGCACTGATCACCTAAACCTCAGACTTCGGCACTGCCAACCTGTGTTCACTGCTTCGTTTTGTTGTTTATGCTACTTCCATTCCAGGTACCAATTACTTCAAATTGAAGAGTAATTAGCGAGCGTGAGATTCGCTTGTACTTCAGTTTTTTCGCCTTCGTACATTCCGCATGTGTGAGAAAAGGAAAATATATGTTCCTGTTAAATAGCTAGATGAGATGTGTTCTCACATCCACCCATGCACACACAAGCGCATTCACACTGCATATCAAGTGGTGCTCCACTGAAGGATGACATCTGAATGGCTGTTAAATCACTTCGCTTGAGAGCTAAAGAAACAGTTTATTTGCCTTTGTTACAAAATGCTACAAATTTTGAGAACCTTTCCTTTACTGTCTACTAATTTAGCGAATCTGGAAACATATTTGCTGAACGACCTCATGCGTGGTAGGAACCACGGTGCCACTGAAATAAAATGCTAGCGAAATTACGACTGATTCATCTGTGCATTATCCTTTACTATTTTCCATTGTTTTGCTTCAATATTTGGTGCATTAAAAGTAAAGTAAGGCAGAACTTAGAGAAGGTGCTTCTGGGTGAGGTGAAGGGTTGAGTAACTTCAGGACTGGCAAGTTTGGTTTTCCTCTTTATATGCATTAAAAGCACATACGTAAACGTCGATCTATGGGGGCACCTTTTGTACTCTGTTTTGTTTTTCCATCCCCCTATCACATAAGGTGTCAGCTGAACCCGGCCAAATTGGTACAATTGTGCTTTCCACAAGCCAACTCTTACTTATTTGGCTCCGAAACACCAGAGATTTCTCCTTCCAGTGCTCTGCATGAGGTTTCGAGGATCCACAGAGATAACCGGCATAACTGAATGCTAAAAGATGGATGGAAAAAATTCTTTGACTGTGGTGATGAATTGCTCAAAGCTTATTTATTGTGCGTCATATAGACGAAGCTTCCCTAATCTTAAAAGCGATGAAGCTGATTCAGGTTTCGAAAGTGATCCATAGCGTGACGTGGGTGATAGAACAATACTTCGCTACCGGAACAGGCATATTTACGTGCAGTGGCAGACAGAAATGTGATTCCCTACTTTTTTATTTTACGCTGATACATTGTCTTGAGGTTGGCCCGTTAGTGTCCAATTCTTTTCCAGCGTCTGTGGGAAGGAAAGGACACCACATTGATTGCCCACCAATTGACTGTAAACGATCCTTTCTCACTTTCAAAGGATGCATCATTTCATATTCAAAAGATCATTAATGCTTTGTGAATGATTCAAAATGGACAATGCTCTTTGCAAGTAATTGTCTGCATGCTGCCAATTACCAAATTTCTAGGGTCTATTAGTGTGCAAGAAAGCCCACTACATCAGTTAAAGTGATTCATAAATTTGTTCTTGCAGAACAGTACAGGGTCTCAAACCTCAAGGCGTGGTACCCGTCTGCGGCGAGACCATAAAACTTACTAGAGCAAGAAATGGTCAGGCGGGTCTTATCGCCGTCATTCACACTCCCCTCACCCTTCTCCAAGTGATTATTGTCCTGTCCCGACATTGGAGAATTACATGGTGACATGTCACGATGAGAACAGGAACTAATCAAAACGAGTGGAAACGGAGGTGGCAAAGGAGTAGCACCTTTGCATCTAGAGAGAAGCAACTTACTGTGAGGGTGAAAAATGGGGGCATTGTGTTGTTGAATGGAGTGAGAGAGCTAGGTCGCAGATTGCTAACGAGTGAAGTCCTTCTTAGGCTCCTTTTTTTCTGCTCTTTTGTTTTTAAAAGCTGTAAAGCCTCATTTGGATGTATAGACTCCAGTCCTATTGGAATTAGCTCATTTTAACTCATTAGTGTTTTGGTTTTACAGAAAGGCTCTGTGTAGTGATTTTAGCTGTTTCAATTCTATAGAAGAATCCTCAGACAAGCCATCCGGTGAATAGGGTTTCGCGTACCGCGCAACAAGTATTTTGTGAGACTTTACAATTTAGAGTGAAAAATTTTGTTCACTGTTTTATCGTCACTCTTTAGCTTTTTGCGTCAACGTTTTCTCCAACTCAACCCCGGCTTTTTCTGATCGTTATCCACCCCCAGCCTCCCTATCCACCAACTGCCAATCCAATGCAGCGATGGAGGATGTTTCTGAATTTTAGTTAATTAATGCAGTTGTTCCGCATTGTTGTGGGGCAGGGTTTAGACTGTGACTCAGTCACACGAGGTCATTGGCTCCCCATTCTGTTGTTTAGTCTATCTATACACAGGGGCGCAAAGAAAGGTCCTTTTGAAGGTTTCAACTAGTAATTGGTCGCCGCTCATTCACTTCCGCTCTTCCGCACTTCTTCTTATGACTCAACTTCAGCTTTGCTAGGAACCGATTTCGATTATCTCTGCACGCATGCTCACAACAGATATCACCTCAGAAGCACCGCCAATCAACAACACCCTTATTTCTTGCATCATTCCATACTCCAGACCGTTAGCCTTCATGCCTCTTTTACCGATTCCACTTTTCAATCTCCATTTGAGACTATTACCTCATATGATAGCTGTAGCTTATGCGGGAGCTAATCAGTTACTTCATTACTGAGTTCTCATTCAGTGCTATTCTTTGTTTCTTGCGTCGATAGAATCTTACATGCTTTCACAACCAAACATTCCTGTCTAGTCAGCTATTTTAATGGTCCTTGTTGGCTGAATTGACTGAAATTTTCATGATGTCTTAAGTGAGGTAAATGGCTATGATTCTGAAGACTCTGCACCAACAAAATGAGGGGAACTGCCGCCTGGATGAGAGCTGATATAAAACGTGGGCAAACGCTGCCGCAGGCACACCTTGCCAATTGTTCCAACCACCACCACCTCTAATTGACCCCTCTCCTTTGGCTATTTCTCCACAGAGCACAGTTAAAGGAGAACTTGCGACTCGAAGTGGATCTACGCCCCGATTACACCCTGTCTGTCCAAATGCTGTGATGTGCAACTCGAACTCAAGTCTTCCACATGCACCGATGCCAAATCTGCCCCATGCTGCAACATCTCTAACATCCCTAGTACCGCTGACAACGTCTGCGATTATTCCGTTCTGTACCAGCAATGGAAATATTTTCATTCTCCCTCAAATGCTATAACTGCAAAGCAAAGCGATGTGGAACTCGCGTCAAAATGTTCACATGATTTGATACGTGGGGCATAGGGAGGAGGTAGAAAGCAATTCAAACAAACAAAAGCTTGATATGATTGATGCTCTTTGATCTGACTATTTACTTTGTTTATTAGAATTGTGTTATAAGAGTACTTTAATGTACAAGCCTGTTCCCGAGGACGGAGATTTACCGCCATATGGACACATGTACAGGTCTATTTAAGTCTAACAGCTTATAAGAAGGTTTTAGCCTCTCTGATTAACCTGTATGTTGAGTTCGTCGCCCTCCAGTCCCTCAGACTGTAGATCACTGCGATCAAGAGGTCTTACATGCGTGCTTTGTGCGTCGGGCATTGGGGGAGGTGGACGCGTGAACCTGTTACATTAACGTATCATGTTACTCACTTACGACGATGGAAAGGGAGGACACTATACCTATTTTTCACCTGTTCCATTAGGATCACCGTCCTGGTGACCAGTCCTTTATGTGTGAATAGTAGCCCTTAACCTGTCCTTAGGACCAGTCTATTACCTCCTCATAAATGCGTCGACGAGATTGTTTGCCATGACGGGCTTTGATGGTTGCATCAAGTCATGTGCATTTAAAAAGGAATAATGAAGAACTCTGTGCTGCCGGTTTCAAAGAAATGTGAATGTGGTTTCTTGGGTTTATCTAGAAGTCTAAAAGCTCAAGTGGTGTAGGTGCCAGTAAAAGGAGGAGGAGCCTTCCATGTAAAATATCATTAAACGATGAAGTAACAGTCATTCTTCGTATTTCAGACAAATGTTTTGTGCCCTCCTGAGATATTAGGAAATAAAACTCTAAAAGGGTGTTTGAGCTAGTATCCTCTACCATGTTTCTCCTCCTCGATTAAGCTGACACTGCTTTATTTAGCATTCAACTTATTGTAGTTAGTCAAGTATCGCCGCCAACTACAGATCATCGCCTTACAATTGAGGCTAAATTTAGAACCGCAAGGAGCAGTCTAGTGGATGGGGTTTAATGGACCTTGCCCAATGCAGATGGACCCATAGCAGTCCACAACTCACGATCATGTGAACATGCAAATGTTTTTATTGTAATGTGCATACACTACACAGTAGAAACTTAGATTGCCATCATCGTCCTTGGTTTATGATTGTGGCAGAAGGCACTGACGAAGTCGTAGAGGGAGGTGAAAACGCAATACAATGTAATTTAGGGGTGACAGGAATAAAATGTGTCAGATATGAAGGTTGGTTCCTCCATTGCTGACAGATAGCCATCACCTCAGATATGACCTCCTAAATCTCAGACTAATACAAAAGAGATTCGTATTTTCATGACATTGCGCCAAATATGACTTCTCCACCAGATAGAATAAGTAATTTATTTAAGGACAATAGACATAGTGACTGGCATATTTAGCGTGATTCCATTTGAAAGCATCTTTACACTGTTTATTACACCTGGTGTAGCCTTTAATGGATGCATGAAGGAAACTCACACCTGGCCATTTAAGGCAACATTATGTTTCGTAACTTCCCATTAAACCACGGTTCATATGAGCGCGACTGTACAATCCATTCATCAGAACAGCTCGAGAATGTGGAGGGAGCATTTAATTTCAACAAGTATTCCGACTTGGGCATGCGTGAAAAACTCATAGCCCAACTTGAGCTTAGAAATTTAGTTTTAAATTAAAAATTGCAGATCTGAACTCAGGAATCTGGAGAGATAAAGGTTAGGAGTATGCAACCCGTAACCATCGCCAATGAAAGTCCAGCGTCATTTCCTTTACGAACCCACCTGCCATTACCCACGCCTCTTGATGCTAGGTGTGAACTGAGGGGATATGTAGATGCCTCCAAAATGAACGCGGAAGGCAAAGAGGGTCTATCTTTGTTACTTTCATAGAAAACTAACTTCTCGCGATATTGGCACAATGGTGGCATTCACCCCAAAAGTACTATTAAAAGTATGCACGGCCATATCCATCAGCATCAGCTCATCAAAATTCGCTCCAACTTATTGTCAATCGCATCAATTTATTGCAATTTCACCCATGTGAACAGTATTAACAAGTACATGCTGGCCACAATCATCATACTCTTTTTACCCATCATCTAAATTAAACCGGTAACAGTGGAACGATACCGCCGAGATGTCGCAGAACGAGTAAAAGTTCTACTAAGGTAGAAGGATGACGCTTATGGAGAAAATCAAATAAGTTTCCACTACTAATGGTTTCGCTAAAAAATGCAGATAATTTTTAATTTTGATGAATGGTATGAACTCTAAACTATGGCAGTAGGGCCCATCTACCATTTTGTGCTTCGGCGATGCATATTCTACCCTAATATCATACTAGAAGCGCCAATATCATATACCATCCTGACATCACCCCTCTACAGGTTCTGCTAGCGCAAAATAAGGGCGCAAAAAATAATAAGCAAATGGGGATGGGTTAATAAGTGCCTTTTAACCTTCAGACGACTTTAGTAATGTTGATGTATTATGGCTTTCTAGTGAGATGAGGTGATTTAAGATCGTTTTTTGCGGATGATCTAGGTCTCTTGCATATGTTGGGTGGTATTCGAATTAGTCGACTTTCTCTAGTCCAAGAGTACGTTTGGAAAATCCCTTTAAGTATAAATGCTGATATTTGCTGAAGCTCTATGGGTGGTTGTAAGAGGACTTTAAGCTTAAAATGGTACAGAGGATTAATGTAGTTGTTTGCGATATTACTTCGCTTTTAAGATGATGTGAAAGGTTTCAGGGTGTTAACTTTGTCCAGTTGTGAACACATGACTAGAAACACAGTCTCAATCAGTTCATGCTCAAAGGGTCAAAGTATTCTGGTACAGAGCGTAGTTGTATCAATATACACTACTCTTATTTCTGCCACCTTAGTTTGACTTCTACGCTAGTGGCACGCAGCTCTACTATTGGCAATAGCGTTGTCATTACTTGAACAATCATTCCAAAATCGGTCTACGAAATGAAGTGCTCTTAGCCAAGGTGCTCAGAGTATGCTCTGAAGTCGAAGAAATCCACCATACCGAGGTAAAATATGCTTTGCCACCGTTTTCTTCGGAGGGTGGCACGGAATGGCTGATACAAATCCTAACGCATTTTACTTTTGCGAAAATTACATAAAGAGCAGTTTATAAGTGCTTCGCTGAGGTGCCATTCCACCTTGTCATTTTCATGAAGTAATGAGAAACGTCGCATGTGCTTCGTAACCCGAGCCTGAGAACTGAGTACCGCTTGCTTTAAGTGTACTATGATAAATGGAGTGGAAGAAGAATTTATGAAGCGTCAAGCACTTCAGCATGCCATTCACACGATGCAATTTGATCTGAGGAGAGAATCCTCACACGCTCAGGTTTGACACGTAGCAATGCAAATTTTGACATTAAATAAACCACTGCGTTATGCCCCGTGGTGAAGGCGCTATGTCCTTGGTAAGAGAGCATTCGAGTTTATCTGCTCGCCTTTCTTCGTACCTTAGTACGTCGGAAGGCAAACTCGCCTTAAGATCAGTTCAGCATTCATCTAGTGTGACCTGCATTTGGAGACCGCCGAGACTCAATGCCATGCTTAACGGTGAATGGTGTGTGAGTTGCTAAGACAAGTCGAGCTAATGCATTGACGAGGGAAGAGGAGAGCGATGCAGTAAATAGTTACGAACTAATCAGCCTCTGCAAGTTTCGCGACAAGTTCACATCTTTTCCTTTCCAGTTTGTCAACACAACAATGATAAATCATCCTTCCTTACCAATAGACCTTATTATATGCTTTAGCATGGCTCAAGGACTAGTAGCAGGCAGCCTGTAAAAAGACTAGTGAGCAGAAGATATCACTTATGACTGCATTGCCCCACAGGACTTAAAGACAAGCAGATGCTATATTAACTCCTCATATTTCGTGATCTGATGAGTGTAAAATGTGTTTTAGCAAGGTACCTGCTCTAATTGCCAAGAGACTCCAATCGCCACACTACAAAATAGTTTAGATTTAATGTTAGGCTTCTTAAGGATCATCTAAATCATGGTTAATATTTTAACATGAATAGTGTTTGTAAGCGATAGGAAT